>JAVTVY010050392.1:0-254758 GCA_036873755.1 Hanleya hanleyi
GCTGTATCTTGGTCGTTGAAGATGGCTTCCACGTAGCTACGTAGACGGATGTTTTCGTCCAACCGGAAATTATATAAGTCCAATATCGGGCGATGACGGTGGAAGCAGTGTCGGATCATGGACCAATGGCGTCGATACATCTCACGCACTGGATGATCTTCGGGTAAGAGATCGCTGGGAATATCCACTGCATCTTCAAGAAAAGGTTCGATGTTGTCAGGCGTATGACTCGAAACCGTAACGGTGGAGTCCGGCTGGAAATCCAGGCTCTTCTGAACTGTGGGTATAGGCGGGCTCTCCGTCATTGCATCACCAGTGGCTTTCGTCTCCCCGGGCTTATCTTCACTGGGTCTGACCTTTCGCGGCTCCTCTTCAGTAGGAAGTTGTCGCCCAAACCGTAGAGACGGGACATGAATCAAACGCTGATGCCGTCTTAACTGACTGCGTCGTTTGAAGAGTTGACCACACTCCTTACATTGTTCCGTCGCGCCGTCATGGACTGAGCGTTCGTGGCGCAGTAAAGCATCTTCTCGATTAAATGACCGTGCGCAGGTTATGCAAGTATGTCGTGCACCGTTGTGGGCGGAGGCCTCGTGGCGTCGTAAATTGTTTAGACGAGTAAATGACTTCTGGCAAGTTGTGCAAGTGAACATCTTGGTGGTGGACAGAGTGTCTGATGAAACGGCAAGGCCGCTTCCCTTTTATAGCACGCTAGCTGTTGATCTATTTTTAGCACACTCAATTCAACTACCTACCGGATGTAGGCTGTTTCTAATCGTCATCGGGCAGGCCAGGATACCGTTAAAGAAACATATCCTCAGATAATTGTTTACGCATTCTGAGTATCTTTCAGTGCATGGGTGAATACTTTCAGCCGATTGGGATGGTGGATCAGTTTAACCACGACGAACGTAACATTGGTGACCCTCTCCACTATCCATTTGGTGTTGGGACGCTGTTCATAGGCCCATTCCAAGGGATCCACAGTGTCCAGTTGGGCCAGCATCGTCTCTAGCGACGCCCGATTGGTGATTGTGAAAGGATAGTCGTACACTGGGTTGATGGCACTGGAATAGAAATAGCACAATTCGCGCGTCATCTTATGGCATAAGATGTAGCCAAATGCTACATTTAATGTGAAGGACGTAGGGGGCGAGGTCGGTCAGTCGGAAATTGTACAAGTCCAATATAGGGCGATGACGGTGGAAGCAGTGTCGGATCATGGGCCAATGGCGTCGATATATCTCACTCACTGGATGATCTTCGGATAAGAGATCGCTGGGAACATCCACCGCATCTTCCAGAAAATGTTCGTTGTTGTCAGGTGTATGACTGAAAACAGTAATGCTAGGAACCGGCTGGATATCTAGGCTCTTCTGAGCTGTGGGTATAGGCGCGCTCTCCGCGATCGCATCACCAGTGGCATTCTTCTCCCCGGGTTCATCTTCAGTGGATCTGTCCCTCCTGGGTGCCTCTTTAGTGGAAAGTTGTCCCTCATGCCATGGTGACGGACCATGAATCAAACGCTCTTGCCGTTTTAACTGACTGGGTCGTCTGAAGAGTTGACCACATTCTTCGCATGGACGCTTGGGTGGCCCATGAATTGAACGTTCATGGAGCTGTAAATGATCTGGGCGCTGAAACGACAGTGTAGGCCTACATATCGTACAGCTATACCGGGCGGTTCCATCGTGCTTGGTAGCCTCATGGCGGCGCAAGTCGTGCCGGCGAGTGAACGATTTCGAGCACGTAGTACAAGTGAACATCTTGGTGGTTGACAGAGTGTCTGATGAAACGGTCAGGCCGTTTCCTTTTTATAGCAAGCTAGCTGTTGATCTATTTTTAGCACCATCAGTTCAACTTGGACGTCAGCGACAAGAACCCGGATGTAGGCGCGGACGTCATTGACAAGAGCTCGGATGTAAAAGAACCCGGATGTACCCGGATGATGCGCGCCGGGGTCAAAGGTCAGTTCCGGTCACGTGAACGGAAGCGGAAGTGACCTCACAGAGGTCGTATGCAAATGTCACTTCCGAGATCTGAGCTCCACAGGCGTTGAGCTCCAAGAGCTCCGATCCAAGAGCTCTGCCACACGGGAGTTCCCACCACCACCACCGGGCGTGGAGCTCTCGGAGCTCTGCCACACCGGGGTTACCACCACCACCACCACCACCACCACCGGGTGGCGTTGGTGGCGATGGTGGTGGCGTTGGTGGCGTTGGTGGTGGCGTTCGTGGCGTTGGTGGTGGTGTTGGTGGTGGTGTTGGTGGTGTGCGGTGGTGGTAGAGTCTTTAAATATAGGAATGAACATGTGTCCATATGTATTGGTCCTCTCTCATGTGTCATCCTTGTTGTTGTTGTTGTTCTCTCTCCGGGGCTCTTAGAACTCGGCTCATGCACACACGCACACAGACACACAGACGCATACACACACACATACACACACACACGCATCAGACGCATTCACATCCGGGTACATCCGGGTTCTTTTACATCCGAGCTCTTGTCAATGACGTCCGCGCCTACATCCGGGTTCTTGTCGCTGACGTCCAAATTGAACTGATGGTGCTAAAAATAGATCAACAGCTAGCTTGCTATAAAAAGGAAACGGCCTGACCGTTTCATCAGACACTCTGTCAACCACCAAGATGTTCACTTGTACTACGTGCTCGAAATCGTTCACTCGCCGGCACGACTTGCGCCGCCATGAGGCTACCAAGCACGATGGAACCGCCCGGTATAGCTGTACGATATGTAGGCCTACACTGTCGTTTCAGCGCCCAGATCATTTACAGCGCCATGAACGTTCAATTCATGGGCCACCCAAGCGTCCATGCGAAGAATGTGGTCAACTCTTCAGACGACCCAGTCAGTTAAAACGGCATGAGCGTTTGATTCATGGTCCGTCACCATGGCATGAGGGACAACTTTCCACTAAAGAGGCACCCAGGAGGGACAGATCCACTGAAGATGAACCCGGGGAGAAGAATGCCACTGGTGATGCGATCGCGGAGAGCCCGCCTATACCCACAGCTCAGAAGAGCCTAGATATCCAGCCGGTTCCTAGCATTACTGTTTTCAGTCATACGCCTGACAACAGCGAACATTTTCTGGAAGATGCGGTGGATGTTCCCAGCGATCTCTTACCCGAAGATCATCCAGTGAGTGAGATATATCGACGCCATTGGCCCATGATCCGACACTGCTTCCACCGTCATCGCCCTATATTGGACTTGTACAATTTCCGACTGACCGACCTCGCCCGTCTACGCAGCTACGTGGAAGCCATCTTCAATGACCAACCTACGTCCTTCACATTAAATGTAGCATTTGGCTACATCTTATGCCATAAGATGACGCGCGAATTGTGCTATTTCTATTCCAGTACAATCAACCCAGTGTACGACCATCCTTTCACAATCACCAATCGGGCGTCGCTAGAGACGATGCTGGCCCAACTGGACACTGTGGATCCCTTGGAATGGGCCTATGAACAGCGTCCCAACACCAAATGGATAGTGGAGAGGGTCACCAATGTTACGTTCGTCGTGGTTAAACTGACCCACCACCCCAATCGGCTGAAAGTATTCACCCATGCACTGAAAAATACTCAGAATGCGTAAACAATTATCTGAGGATATGTTTCCTTAACGGTATCCTGGCCTGCCCGATGACGATTAGAAACAGCCTACATCCGGTAGGTAGTTGAATTGAGTGTGCTAAAAATAGATCAACAGCTAGCGTGCTATAAAAGGGAAGCGGCCTTGCCGTTTCATCAGACACTCTGTCCACCACCAAGATGTTCACTTGCACAACTTGCCAGAAGCCATTTACTCGTCTAAACAATTTACGACGCCACGAGGCCTCCGCCCACAACGGTGCACGACATACTTGCATAACCTGCGCACGGTCATTTAATCGAGAAGATGCTTTACTGCGCCACGAACGCTCAGTCCATGAGGGCGCGACGGAACAATGTAAGGAGTGTGGTCAACTCTTCAAACGACGCAGTCAGTTAAGACGGCATCAGCGTTTGATTCATGTCCCGTCTCTACGGTTTGGGCGACAACTTCCTACTGAAGAGGAGCCGCGAAAGGTCAGACCCAGTGAAGATAAGCCCGGGGAGACGAACGCCACGGGTGATGCGATGACGGAGAGCCCGCCTGTACCCACAGTTCAGAAGAGCCTGGATTTCCAGCCGGACCCCACCGTTACGGTTTCGAGTCATACGCCTGACAACATCGAACCTTTTCTTGAAGATGCGGTGGATGTTCCCAGCGATCTCTTACCCGAAGATCATCCAGTGCGTGAGATGTATCGACGCCATTGGTACATGATCCGACACTGTTTTCATCGGCATCGCCCGATATTGGACTTATATAATTTCCGGTTGGAAGAAAACATCCGTCTACGTAGCTACGTGGAAGCCATCTTCAACGACCAAGATACAGCCTTCAAGTTAAATCTCACTTTTGGATACATTCTTCGCCATAAAGAGACAGACCAGCTCCGTTACTTTTATCCCAGCAATAATACCCGGGTGTTTGACCAGCCTTTCACCATTATCCATCGTGCGTCACTGGAGACGATGCTGAAGGAACTGGACAGCGTGGATAGTTTGGAATGGGTACGACAACAACGACAAAACACAAAATGGCAAGTGGAGAGGGTGACCAATGTTACGTTCTTCAGGGTTAAACTGACCACCATCCCAATCGGATGAAAGTATTCACCCATGCACTGATAGATACTCAGAATGCACAAACAACTATGTGAGGATATGTGGCCTCAACGGTATCCTGGCCTGCCCGATGACGATTAGAACAAACGGTTCAGAGCGAACATGGCCGAAGATGGAACTTTCTGAAATGGCGACTTCTGATTGGACAAGAGTAGCCGAGAATACATCTAACGGACAGGAACGAATATGACAGATACAAATGGTGGCCTCTGATTGGACAAGAATCTTCTTGAATTGTAAATATACCCAACGCGGCTCCCCAGCGTGGGTATGATGTAACATTGGGGAGAATAAACTATATGAAAACAACTTCTTGTTGTTGTTGTTCTCTCATGTGTCATCCTTGTTGTTGTTGCTGTTGTTGTTCTCTCTCCGGACTATATCACGGCGTTATGTTAGAGTGTTAATGTGTAACGACGGGCGTTGACGGGCATCACTGCATTTCGAAGAATTAGTGACAATTCCATGGAATATCAGAGCTTCTGAGCTATTTCACCAGGGCGTTGAAGCATTAAGAATGGTGTTGGTGGGCGTTGCTACAAGATGACACCTCCCATGACGCATTCGCACCGCAGATGGTCCATCTCTACACCAAATAACATCCTTCACTACCCCAAAAGGCTCACTTTCGCTACTATTCCTACTGATGACGTCACCAATGACGTCACAGATGCTGTGGACAGTCCTCAAATCGGGGTCTGCACGCCGAAAACTACAAGATGACACCTCCCACGACGCATTCGGACTGAGAATAGAGCATCCCTACCCCAAATACCTTCCTGCACTGCCCCAAAATGCACACTTTCGCTACTACTCGTACTGATGACGTCACCAATGACGTCACAGATGCTGTGAACAGCCCCCCAAATCGGGGTCTACACCCCGAGAGCTACAAAATGACACCTCCCACGACACAATCGGATAAGGGATGGTCCATCTCTACACCAAATACCTTCCTGTACTGCCCCAAAATGCACACTTTGGCTATTACTCCTACTGATGACGTCATCGATGACGTCACAGATGACGGGAACATCCCTCAAATCAGGGTCTACACCCCGAGAACTACAAAATGACACCTTCCAGGACGCATTCGAACCGTGAATAGCCCATCTCGACCCCAAATACCTTCATGTACTGCCCCAAAATGGTCACTTTACTTACTACAACCATCTGCGCATGCGCAGATTGACGCGACTTGCACTTAAAACACACCATTCTGACTTTAACCCACACAAGCTTCACTTTGACACCTTCCACGACCCATTCGGACCCATAGGGGTCCATCTCTACCCCAAACACACACCCACATACCCCCCAAAATGCCTGATTTCTCTACTACGGCCAGACTGCGCATGCGCATATTGACGCGACATGCGTTACTACTCGTACTGATGACGTCACCAATGACGTCACAGATGCTGTGAACAGCCCCCCAAATCGGGGTCTACACCCCGAGAGCTACAAAATGACACCTCCCACGACACAATCGGATAAGGGATGGTCCATCTCTACACCAAATACCTTCCTGTACTGCCCCAAAATGCACACTTTGGCTATTACTCCTACTGATGACGTCATCGATGACGTCACAGATGACGGGAACATCCCTCAAATCAGGGTCTACACCCCGAGAACTACAAAATGACACCTTCCAGGACGCATTCGAACCGTGAATAGCCCATCTCGACCCCAAATACCTTCATGTACTGCCCCAAAATGGTCACTTTACTTACTACAACCATCTGCGCATGCGCAGATTGACGCGACTTGCACTTAAAACACACCATTCTGACTTTAACCCACACAAGCTTCACTTTGACACCTTCCACGACCCATTCGGACCCATAGGGGTCCATCTCTACCCCAAACACACACCCACATACCCCCCAAAATGCCTGATTTCTCTACTACGGCCAGACTGCGCATGCGCATATTGACGCGACATGCGTTTAGAAACACGCCATTCTGACTCTACCCCACACAAGCTTCACATTGATACCTCACACGACCCATTCGAACCGTGAATAGCCCATCTCTAACCCAAACACACACCCACATACCCCCCAAAATGCCTGGTTTCTCTACTACGGCCAGACTGCGCATGCGCAGACCATTAAACACGGACGAACCATTAGCCCAGTGGGATGCTCCTTCACGAGAGCTTCAAAATAAGACCTCATACGACATCATAGGATCATTAGGGGCCCACCTAGATCCCAACACGTCCACCCCGTATGGTCCTATACACCCAGGCCTCGGTGACTTTTTCCAAAAATTTCACCGTTTCGCTCCGGGACCCTTCCTATCATGTTCTAAATGTCGAGACGTGAAAAACGAGACCCCACAACCCTATCGCAAATGTCTAGAAGTAGGTTTCCCAGTAGGATAAACATTGAACCTATACCCCCAGTATGGGAATATATATTTATATATATATATATGTCTATATGGGGCTATATCGTACTTTTTCAAAAATTTCACCGATTCGTTCCGCAACACTTCCTATCGTGTTCTACATGACGAGACTAAGAAAACGAGACCCCACAACCCTACCGCAAATGTATAGAAGTGGGTTTCCCAGGGGGACAAACATCGGTCTTATACCCCAGTATGGGCCTATATGGGGCTATATCGTACTTTTTCAAAAATTTCACCGATTCGTGCCGGGACACTTCCTATCATGTTCTAAATGACGAGACTAAGTAAACGCGACCCCACAACCTATACCGCAAATGTCGAGAAGTAGGTTTCCCAGGGGGACAAACATTGATCCTATACCTCCCATACCCCATATAGGCATTTTCCCGTAATTTAGAATAAAGTCCGTGTTCCGTATTTTTTCAGGGAAATTTTTACATACACCCACCCTGGAACTAGGGAGAGATAACTCTATTGATAGGCGAGCCCCGTTAAGCCCGGCGACCTATATACCCCCCCATACCCCATATAGGTATTTTCCCGGATTTTTCGATAAAGTCCGAGTTCCGTTTTTTTTTTCAGGAAAAATTTTACATGCACCCACCCAGCCATCAAATACCCCTTCACCTAGGCTTCACATTGATACCTCACTCGACCCCATTGGACCATTAGTAGCTCCCCTAGCTCCAAAACGTCTATTTTCATACCCTTGGGCCACCGCGCATGCGCAGAATGCCGATATTTCAACCCCATACCCAGCCCATTAGATGCCCCTTCACATAAGCTTCACTTTGATACCTCACTCGACCCAATCGGACCATTTTATCTAGGGACTACTTTTTCTCCGCGGAAGCTTTTTCGCGCGACCGCATCACCACCAAAACCGCATCACCGCGGATGAATACATGGAACTATTTTTGACCTGGAAAAATTGGAACTCTCCTGTGCTGGAGGTAGCTTTTTGGTCAATTTGAAATACTCGCTTCTGATTGGACGAGAGCTCTGTGACGGATTTGAAATACTCGATTCTGATTGGACGAGAGCTCCACACATGCTCCACAAATTTGCATAAATGGGCGGGAATCGGTCTTTTATATACTACTGTCGACCAAACCGACGAGGTGATATATAGACACTATAGTTTGTGCATTTTGATTAGTCGTCTACTTCGGAGCTTGTCAAAAATCAATAGTTAACTGTGCATAATTCTCATAAATCAAAAAACAAAACTCCACAAAATGACCACCATTACTCCGTGATATCGATGATATATTACGCTTCAAGTGACTTTGTAATTCTCTCAATATAAAACTTCAGTACAGCTGTTTCATGTGCAGGGATTCAGTTACATAGGGTGACGTCATAATGCATCCTTGTTCACTAGCACAACGGTCACTGAGGTGTGTGCGGTTTGTAATTCGGCAATTTCACTGGGTATGGGATATAAGCGGCACTCCTGCGGACCGCCTGTTATTACTTTATACGGAATCAATGACCTTTGTGGCAGTGAGCACGAAAATATAAACCCTATCTGCCCTGGACGATTTGGGGCGTACCGCAGCCTGGGGACGCGCTAAATATTTTCGCTATCCCTGAGGCTAGGCACTGAAACTTACCACACTACACTATATCTTTGGTCAAGCTCTACTAGAAAATGTGAAGCAAAACCAAGATGGCCCCCATGATGGCATTTTTTGGCCGATTTTTCGGTCAGATTTTTCAATTTTTTAATTCAAGCGTTTTCTACGCAAAATCTGCATGATAAATTAGTAAATAATAATCTGATACGAAATAAAATATGTTTTCAAGAATCTGACGAAATGGTCACTTTTCTGGTCGCCATTTTGAATTTAATCATGATTCTCTGCTCTTGGGGACATGCAAATAGGCTCATAATGACCCCAATATGATAAGCTACAAAGTCAAGGAGTATCAGCTCTCAATTGTTTGTCGTTCCGGAGATAGGAGCAAAAAAGTAACAGGGGGCGGATAGTGTGTCCCCCCCCCCCCCCCACCCAGGGCCAAGTAGAGTTAAGACGTCTTCCTATGTAAGGACGGATACACGAAACAACTGTAGAAATGGAGAGAATTACGAAGTTATTTCAAACGTGATATATTAGCGATATCACGGAGTGATGGCAGTCATTTTGTAGAGTTCAGTTTGTGCTATTCTCAGCAAAAAAAAGAAAATGTATGCAGGGTTAACTAATGATTTTTGACAAGCTCCAATGTATACGACTGAATTAAAATGAACATTTTTAATAGTATACAGAATATCAATAATGTTCGAGTGGAAAATAAAACGTATTTATTCAGTTGGTTTTCGTTTCAGTGGGTGTACACACTTACCGTATCGGCGATAATAACGATCAATAAATCCGCTTGGTTAATTTTGAGCTCGATTAACCTTCAGGAAATAATACTGGGAAAACTCCAATTGGCTGACCTATAACCAATCAACGATTCTCACTTAGTTGGCCCCAAGGTGGAAGCGTTTTATAGACCATAAGGTAGCGGAAATAACTGACAATGTTTTATTTGTTCTGTGGGAGACCTTGAATCAAATACACGCATGCTGAGTAACTGTGGAGTGTACGGAAATGGATTTATACCTCGGGTGT
Organism: Hanleya hanleyi; assembly: GCA_036873755.1. Classification (NCBI taxonomy): domain Eukaryota; kingdom Metazoa; phylum Mollusca; class Polyplacophora; order Lepidopleurida; family Hanleyidae; genus Hanleya; species Hanleya hanleyi. Next base: position 9,784 of record JAVTVY010050392.1, read on the forward strand.
AAATCAACGTAAAATGTGACATAAAATGTGGCCTACTGTATAAACAATGACACACGGGCTGATGTAATAATATAGCCCGAAGCTTGTCACCATATTTGTTCGATGTTTATGTAAAATTACGCCGTATTTACTCAGTTTGATTATTGTACAGTGGACAGCATAGTACCATGAATATCACCTACTGGCGGAAAATAGGATTTCTGATGGGGTAAACCCCATCTTCCTTCTGAAATAAGGGTGCGGGTGAGGGAGCAATCATATTACAGTTTTAACGCTGTTTTGCGTCATGCATGGCAAATCCGCCTCTAGCGTTTGATCTCAACTACGGCAGGATTATGGCAAGCCAAAGTGCTTTTTATTCGAGAAATTCCGATATCGGGAATTGAATTCCCGATATCGGAATTAAAATTTCCGATATCGGAAATTCATGACCTTCAATTTCCGATATCGAAAATTGAATTCTCGATATCGGAAATTCAATTTCCGATAACGGAAATTGCAATTCCCGATATCGGAAATTAGAATTTTCGATATCGGAAATTGAATTTCCGATATCGGGAATTGCAATTTCCGATATCGGAAATTCGGAGACAATTCCCGATATCGGAAATTTCCCGATATTCCCGATATCGGAAATTCAATTCCCGATATCGGAAATTCAATTCCCGATATCGGAAATTCAATTTCCGATATCGGAAATGCAATTCCCGATATCGGAAATTGTCATTGAATTTCCGATATCGGGAATTGCAACTCTAGGGTGCACTCCACACTTGCCACGGTTTCGTACAAAGTGGTCCCTCCCTAATTTTATAATAAGGAAGATCGCCCGATTTTGACAGCAAGGTAATTCTTCTTACCTATCTACTAACTGATATCTATAGTATCACCCTGCTGGACGTAACCATTTCTCCAAACGAGGATATAACAATTGCTTGTTGATCGCACCCACTCGCCACTACAGAGTTAATCGTGTCCGGAATTGAATATCTGGAGGACCAAAATCCGCACTTTTTCTGGAAGCGAAAATCATGATTCCTCTATGGCGATAAAATTTTACAAAAAACGAGTAGGTCGACCCCCTATTTTTTTCGCCATATTAAATTGTCCTTTGGACGGGAAACACTTTAACATACATAAAAAGAAAATCATTTCATGTTTTTCAGAAAAGTTGAAGAAGGGCTAAGGAGGATTGCACGTCTTTCCTTTTCAATTTCAATAGCTCACAAGTCCCCTGAAATAATGGCACGAGTGTGCCCATTTAGAAAATATATACGTTTACAAGATTTTTGTTAAAGATTTTACATCTATTTATGGTCGAAGATCCGAACCCATGCCTGTTTTTAGCCGCACATCATTTGGGTTTCAGATTCAGATTCAGATTCAGATTTAGGTGTGGAATGCACCCCTAGGTTTTGTAAAGCTTTCAGGCTTTCATTTCCGATATCGGAAATTCGGTGACAATTTCCGATATGGGAAATTCTATTTCCGATAACGGAAATTGAATTCCCGATAACGGAAATTGAATTCCCGATATCGGAAATTGAATTCCCGATATCGGAAATTGAATTCCCGATATGGGAAATTCTATTTCCGATATCGAAAATTGTCACTGAATTTCCGATATCGGAAATTCTAATTCCCGATATCGGAAATTCTATTTCCGATATCGGGAATTGCAATTTCCGATATCGGAAATTAGAATTTCCGATATCGGGAATTGAATTCCCGATATCGGAAATGCGGAATAAAAAGCACTTTGGTTTGCCATACAGGATACTTAACCAAGTTCGACAAGGCCGAGAGTATAGCTTCGCGGCAGGACCGGCCTTGCTGGGAAAGTGGATCATTTCAAGAATTATTCTTCTACAGCTTGGGCTCCACTGTGATTTGTGGTGTTATATAGGACGGTAGTTACAATAAACGGTCAGTCTCTCACTCTCGTGTTATATTGCCTCGATCATAAATTCAGAGCAATAACATTAAGGGAAAGAAATATTGAAAAACGACCAAAACGTTTGTCATTACTCTAGAAATTAAGCCGTACAGATTATCATAGTATTAGGCTATCCAGGAACCCAATGCCCCCCTCAACAACAACAAGCATATTGCGTTTCACACATTTTAGTATCCCAACGTTACATCATACCAAAGCTGAGGGAGCCGTCCTGGGTATGAATATTATGTTGTTCATTGTCTTTTTGCACCGCACTTGTTCAATGAAACCCCGCCATTGCGTTATATTCCAATTCGGCCATCACCGTCAAAGGATGAGTTGGTGTGGTCGTGCTCGCCCATCTGTCCATTGGAAATTTCCGTTGGACAAGCCGCCATCCTGTTGTCAATCTTTGATCATGCTATTCTTGGTAATCTTTTGCTCATTCTCGCCCACTTCTAAGCATCAGCATGGTATAGGCCAGTTTCCTTTAAAAGAGAAGCGGTCAACAGCTTTCAATTATGCCGGCAAGATATCATGATGTTGCAAAAATATCAAATTTGTATCGCTCATCAGTATCTTAGTCCATATGTTTTTCGTTTTAAATTCGTTATCTACAAAATGGTGTATCTCAATTACGCTTTGATTGTGAATAAATGAATTTGATTTTCGTCGTTTTCAACACTATTTCAGTCATACCACGACGGTTCCTATTCCTTTCCATACCCGGAAACCACATGGGATGATGTGATGTCTAGCACTGTAATATCACTTGTCTTTATTGCACCATGTAAGCGTCCTGTCTGTGTCTTGTGTGCTGTCCTCGGTGTTTTATAGGGTGGATGGAGGGTGGCTGGTTCCATGCTGCTTGAAATATTTCTTCCTTGAAGTAGCAGGAACGCAACTTGGCTGGGTGGTGCTTAGTTGGTTCGTCGCAATATAGCTGAAATATTGTTGAAAGCGACACACACTCACCCCTATTCCTCTGGACACCCGGTACCCCATATTCGTTTGAACTCTCTGTACGTAGTTTCCTTCATATCTAGTGAAGATGGAAATATATCCTTCACTGCGTCATTCATATAGCGATTATCCACAATGGGAAGATCGTCTGTATAGCGTTTGATGCATGAGGAGGTCATTGGCCGCGTCACGTAGGGTCAAGGTTAGCCACCGAGCAATGCTTTAACATTGGTTATACCACAAAGATCCGGAAAAAGTATCGTTGTGGCTTTCAAACTACTGAAAATCCAAAGAACTTTAACCCTACCTGGCCGGGGGGGGGGCGGAAAGTGCCCCCCCCTAGTGAACTTTTCTCTGCTGCTCCGAAACGACAAAACCGAGGAGGCTGAAACTTGGTGACTTTTAAGCTTATCTTATTGGGGTCATTTTGAGTCTATTTTCATATACCCCCGGGTAGAGGATCATGGGTAAATTCAAAAAGTCGTGTTTTTCATCTTTTCGGTCCATTTCTTCACATTTTCCTTGCCTAAAAGGCCTTGAAAGTATATTATTTATGCAAAACTAATTATTCTCTATTTTATAAGATTTTTTTCGAGAGAAAAATCTGAAAAATGAAAATTTCGAAAAATCGACCCCAAAAAGGCCGAAAAATGGCTTCTGAGAAGATGACCTCACTGTGACGTCATCATGGCGACCATCTTGGGTTTTTTTACATTTTCCGGTAGAGCTTGAACCCAAGATACTGTGTGGTAAGTTTCAGCGCTCTAGCCTTAGTGGTAGAGAAAATATATAGGGGGGGGCACTTAACCCCCCAGGCTGCGACACACCCCAAATCGCCCAGGCCAGATAGGGTTAAAGATGTATTGTCTCGGACAAGCATAAATCATCTCCCAAAAAACTCCGTGAATAAATTGATACAACATTTCCAAGGTTAAGAAATGGTTCCTTGCCTAACCTCGGCGTAACGTCACATGAGCAATGACGTCGTTTCGCATCTTTTGTGATTAGAGAATTCCATCTTGAGACTGTCCTATTGATTTGAACGAGGTGCGTCTGCGCATGACTATTAGCCAAATGTCCGTTATAAACCACAGCATCGGAGGCAAAGCTTTTCTCATATTCTTGCACATCTAACTTTTATTTATACTTCCATAAGATGCATTTCCATCGCTCACTTATGACGACAAATGATTTCAGTGTAAATCATAATCGATAAAACTTGACTGCGCCTGCGCGCCCTGATTTCCATTTGAATGCGCCTGCGCGCCATGTTTCCCTATGGAAATCAGGGAAGTAATGGCCTCTACAATATGGATGGGAGAATTACGGTCAATCGACGTGTCAACTTACCCCATTCCCAAACGAAAATTAAAACGCACACAAGACCATTAGCCGTATTGACGTTTGTCAGTGTTAACGACGTACAAAATGTATGCGTACATGTGTGTACAGACCTTGCATTTTGCCGGGGCTGATTATATTCTTTAACCCTCAAATCATCCCCGTAAAATCCAAGGTCGGGTTCTTTTATAAAAACATTGATGAATAATAACCGTTCTGTAGCTCACAGTTTCTTCGAAGATACAAAGGATGGAATTTATGTGGAGCTGATTTTCTTCATATCCCGCTACTGGCATCTTCACAAGTCCAGGTGAATCCTAAATCGTCGCAGAGGTTTTACCTGGACATTTTTGGTGATTCGAATGAGTTCTTGAGTCGATGCCTCTATTATACAATCTCGTACATTTCATACCCCGCGCTTGTTTTGAATTAGCATATCGGTATCCCCAGCCTGCGGATTTTGCTTTGACTGCCGGTGTCGATTTCCGCTTGACATCAAAGCAGTTTGGCCCTCGATCAAATTGAAACCGCAGCGGATTGGCCTGATTGTACGTTCAGTGATTGGGTGGATTCAGGGGAAACCCCTTCATTTCTTTATATCCAGAACTCGTATGGGTAACTAACCAAGCCAGTGTATCGATCCCAATAGATCGATCGATACACTGGCTCGCGAGGATGACTACTGGTGGCTATCAAAATGGATCGATGTTAGTGATTATATTACTGATTGTTCTGTCCCATCAAACTAAATTTTCTCTTGCTTCAGAACGAACATGTTGCTCGGTTTAGTACGATGAAACATTCCAGTTTTTCAGATCTTCAGTTGTATAACACACGCGAAGTATCGTGTAAATTAATAATGTAAATAATGACTATAGTCATGTTCCCAACCTAGAAAGACATATTTGTCAATTTCGAGTTTTTCGGTCGCAGACTCAGGATCGTTTTGAGTCTGTTGTTTTGTGCGCCTCACGGATAAACTGAAAATGGCGTCAATGATTCAGGTTGAATTTGATGTGTTTATAACATTCTCAACTGAATTTCAACTTTTCCATGGTTTTTTGTGGCTTTTCTCGTGTGAATTGGAAATTTCATTTCAAATTTTCTTTGATAAACACAGCCAGCAAACACCTGATAATTATCACCTCGAAAAGGTGACGAGTTAGAGCCATCCCCCATTTTTATGATCACTTTTGAAATGATGGCCATCACCTCTGATGAGCAATGATTGTAAATTGAGGTCATGATGGCCGTCACCATTTTTAGGTGATGACTCTTACTCATCACTTTTGAAGGTGGTGGCCAGGTCTGATCACCATTAAAGGATGATGTTTTCTGGCTGTGAAAGGTGGATAGCGATACTGCATGAAAACATATGGCCGAAATATAATTTTGATCACATTTGCCACTGAAAGACATGTTTCCTCGATGTTTTTGCTTAATATTTGGGTTTCATTTTGAGGTTATTCGCATATAATTCTAGAGTCTTTGTTTATCGTCAGTGCGATCATTGCGGTCATTGCGGGCTTGCAGTCCAATGTTTCCGTGGTTTGTCCTATTTGTGGAAATATGTTTTTCTGTGCAAGTGCATGTATCATCAGTGAATTCGAAATGAGATCTACGGTGTTATCTGAAATATTTGCACAACTCCAGTGCCTTTTACTTCCGCTAATGATTTTGTGTTTATATTGACCCTATCCGTATAATTCGCCGCAAGGAACATAGATGAATAATAAACTTCTGGAATACCAGTATTCGATCCGACATGTAGTAGCCAACCATCGTCCAGAAGGTGCACGTCCATCAAAATCAAACTTGCGGGCTAATTTAAGCCCCATTACATAATGTGATGTAAAACCTCCCCACAGCGCATGCTGCGTTTCTCAGACTCATTCCACCAATAGCGGAAGTCGACTTTTACGACGTGACTATGACGTATACGGACACAACCCGCACACACCACGTTTTGTTTGAATCCGACGGACGAACTTCCTCAGGTTTGCACATAATATACGTCTTTGGTTTATGCTTCACGGAATATGTAACACATGGTCGGAATAATGACATATAATTGAAACATCGATTAATTATATGAGTGTTCCGTTAAAAAGTCCAGTTTATACACAGATGATACGTCACCATCGTTCAGTGATCTGCGTTTCGAGGTTTCAAAACATTTATATCTTAGATAATTATCTATTAAGTTTTGTAATTCTGTACAATACCATACAATTACCGATCTTTGAGAGGGTTGACATGATACTATATTGAGCAAAGAACCTGGCTCTTCGGTGAATATTGCATGGTATTTCTTTGTCATTATAGGTGTGAAAATAGTATTAAATTTCCTTAATTATTATGTAGTAAATTTGGCCGGCACATCTCCAGAAAAACCTATTCCCAATATTTCGTTGCAACAAATGACCTACCTTGCTGGAAAGACTGCTTTGTTCTGTCAAATTTATCGGCAATTTGAACATATGATGAGCGGCTCGATTTCGAACCAGCCGCCATGATAGACAATCACCCGGCAGAAACTAAAAATGCCCTAAAACACCCGACAAAAAGCTGTCACAATGTTGCTGTCTGCAGACACTGTTCCAGTTTTTTGTATATTTTGATTTGTCAAATAATCCAAAAAGAATTTCAATATATATGATACCAACCATTCCTTCCTGGGATGAATAACGTCCAATCAGCAGACGCCCTGTTTTCTGCGGTATTTCATCCTATACACACTTAATAGTTAAGTCTAGTCTATAATCTCACGTCTACCTCAAAAGTTAATAATTATTCCATTTAATCAAGACCCCAGCGCCAAACCACTCGCCAAATGCAGTTGTTGGGGAAATACCGAACGGGTCATATTTGCCGACACCGTTTGGCACAAACAACACTATAGTTTGATTCTATAACATCTTACATCCGATAAAAGACATTGTGTACAATAGTCCGACATGCAGCCCCTACATGATATTTTACAATCCTGATTTCTATTGAATGTAGGGTCTGCCAGTTTTACCGGCAAAATCTTCTAGCTGCCGGACCGAAATGTCCGGCAGCCAGAAAACGATACTTTATACGCAATTTTCTCCATCCAAAATAATGAAACCCACCTTATATAATTTTAAGTTAAATCACAGGTTTGGAATCCGATCTAAACATTCCGTGGTTAGTTTTTTCGAACATTCTGACACAAAAAACATGACTTTCATGAACCCCTGAACTCAATTGCTGCGAAACTGACTTCTGGGTTCATGAAGCTGTGTTGTTTTGTGAATCCTAGATAGAATAAAATAGACACGAAATGATTAGAACGGACTCCAAGCCTGCGATTTAAGGCAGTAGAGAACGTTCATTTCTAGAGGTTGAAAGTTTTGTTAAATTTCAGGATTTTTTCATCAGTTAGGAGAAGATGATCCATGAAAAATAATAGGGGGTCATCATACTCGTTAAACAAATATGGCAGCCAAATGCATGTATACCACTTAAAAGCCATAACACTGAATACATAGGGAAATTTGATTTTCTTTTTCTTCTTTGCTGCTCAATAAATCAAACTTCCCAAATTCAAATTTTTCTCATTTTGGTATATAATACTAAACACATATAGTGCTTGTTGAATATGTAATAAAAAGAGGGGGACACCGTACCTTCTTAGAATATATTAGCGGTATAACAGATAAACAGAACCTTTTCAGTCCTATTTCCAGGAGTGGGTGAGGGCGGGGAATCGGGGTGCATGGGTGTGGAGAATATTATTGCAGTTTCATTTATTAGCCATTGAGAAGTTTTCTTTTTGTTGAAAGTGAATAGGAGTGAATTTGGGAGTATTCCAGGGGAATAAATTTTAACCTCTGGAGCACTTTGCACCCTACAACCGTTGAATTTAAAATGCCAATTTTTTGGTCAGTTCCATCACACTATCGAACCACCAGTAAAACGCATAAATGGTTCTGTTGTGTATTTTGTTGATTTTTGTTCCATTTTGAGTTGTCTGGGTACTTTTGTTAGGAAATTCAGCTTGTTTTGAAAAATTCGACAAATGAACATGTTGTGGCCCCATAAGAGCAGGGAAATGAACGTCCTCTACTCCCTTAACTTAAAAGTTGGGTTTCATTATTTTGGGTGGAGAGATAAAGTATCGTTTTCTGGCTGCCGGACATTTCGCTCTGGTAGTTAAAAGATTTTGCCGGTTTTGCACAATAGAAATCAGGATTATAAAATATCATTTAGGAGCTGCATGTCGAACTATGTTTGCGAGAAACTGTTCAGTTTTAGCTGCACGAAAGACCGAAACTCAGAACGACCACTTCCGTTTTCGTCGTGTAAAACACGATATTACTAGTGTTAGTGGCTGGCACTATATCTGCATGACCTCCTGGCATGGCGCACTATATCTGCATGACCTCCTGGCATGACACACCATATTTGCGTGACCTCCTGACATAGCGCACTATATCTGCATGACCTTCTGGCATGACGTACTATATCTGCATGACCTCCTGGCATGGCGCACTATATCTGCATGAACTCCTGGTATGACGCACTATAACTGCATGACCTCCCGTCATGACGCACTATATATGCATGACCCCCTGGCATGGCGCACTATATCTGCATGACCTCCTTGCATGGCGCACTATATCTGCATGACCTCCTGGCATGACGCACTATATCGGTATGACCTGCTGGCATGGCGCACTATATCTGCATGACCTCCTGGCATGACGCACTATATCTGCGTGACCTCCTGGCATGACGCACTATATCTGCATGACCTCCTGGCATGACGCACTATATCTGCATGACCTCCATCATCCTCGCTAACAACCAAGGGTGTTTCTATCCTGGATACTTTGGCTCCAAAAGAAACCTTGACGTTGTGAACATGGACCTCCATTTGACATCTGGGCGCGTAGAGATTGACCCGACTACTGAAAAGAGATGACTGATGTTGTAGCTGCTTGATATTATGGTCGTTTTTCGAGGTTTGTTGGGCTTTTTTAAACAAATAAATAATATTTTGAATTGAAAATCTGAGAGAGAAATCTGCTCAGGAAGTAGCTTTGGTGTGCTTTTCGTGACCAAAGCTGATTCAGGTCGTGCCTGCGTCCAAGAAAACCACCTTTTAGGGAGTCTAAGAGTGAGCAACATTCCTATTATGGCCGTTTTACGAAATAGATCAATTTTTTATCTGAATTGACCTTTTGTATATTATTCAGACATTACGTAGTCCACTGACCAAATGTCTAACAGTTTTGAGAAGTTTTTGTGTGAGAAAACGTAGCCTAGCTTACCACTACGCAAAGACGCTGCTGAGGAGCCCAAAATCACGGATTTGTATTGTAGTGGAAGAGAGTGGCCTTCCTTTCAGAGTTTCGGATAACGATTCAAATCAACAACGACACATTTTAGAATTCTAAAGCAGAATTTGTGTGATTATTAAAAGCTGAATGCATTTTTCTTTTATTTCTGAGGCTTGAATTTGAAATCCCAAGACAGAATTTGGACTGACGAAGTATGGTAAATTTTCTTTGAATTCCATTTTATTAGATAAACTTTATCTTACGAGGCTGAAATTTTCAAAAAATATCTGTATAATATCATCTCTTGAAACCAGTAAAGTTTTGATCAGTTTCTTGAACGTTGTGCGTGCAGGGAAACGAAACGGCCATAATGGAAGACGGCCATGATAGCAGGTGGACCCTTACGGATCACTCACGCAAAGCATGTCAGTACAAATTCGTATACGTTTATAGTTCGAACATTTTACTGTGGCGATTATCGCGTGATGTGATGCTTTCAAAACTTCTCCACTATCGGGTCAAAGCACTGTCACACTCACCCGCAATCACGCTGGCGCTCCCACTGCGTCCTGAAAAGTATGAAAGCGTGAGGCAAAGCGCAGTAAGGCCTCTGCATGCGAACGATTTGGTGACGCAGTGGAAACTGTCAAGGACGGGAGAATGTCGCCATGAGCTACCTTGAGTGCCAAACCTCGGCGCTTGTTTTGTGCATGCACAAAACAAGCGCAGCGGGTCGGCGCTCTGACGAGAACGGTGCAATGACGCAGTACAGTCGCCATGGCAGCGCAAAGCGAACTACATGAGCATATCGTGGACGTAGTAACAACGCATAGAAGCGACTTGGGGTCACAGAAATCGTCCCCTGCGACTGGTGTGCGACTGCTGTACGCTAACTGGGCTCTCAATACGTGCCTCTTATGTTCTTATTGCGCTGTTACTGCACTTCTACTACGCTTTGTGGGCATGTTTCCGCTCATTCTACGTCCACACTGCGCTGCAACTGAGACTGTGACGCTCGTTATACGTCCAAAGCGTTGTTCCGACGTTTGCAGTAGGTTCACAGTGCGTTCTTATTACGATCCCACTTCGACTGACCCCCCCACACACATTTTGGTATAAATACAGCTCCATCGTCTATACACCTTCCTCGACCCCTGCCTCGTCCTCTGGACACTGGAACCTGGAACACTGGTGGCGGACTTCTTGGTTGTTGGCATGCGGAAAGCAGACTGATGCCCTGGTCGCAGGAGGCTCTATTTTTATACACACAGCACATGCGCAATGAACGAGTTGCAAAGGTATTGAGAGCGTAGTGAGAGCGCAGCGGCAGCGACTTGGACGCACTGAGAGCACACAGAGCGCAGTGGGAGCGCATTGAGAGCGCACTGATGATCAAACTGGGAACGCATAGGGTCGCAGTGAGAGCGTAATAAGCGAGTCAAGAACGTACTGTAAGCTACCTGGTGTCGTGGATTTCACAATTGTTGGCGATGTCACTGCGCTTTGGTGAAAAATTTCAAAGTCCGAGAGCGCAAAGCGGTCGACGGCTGATCGCAGTAGAGTGTGACAGGCGTATCATTTCAGGCGCAATGGGTGGTTTTCGTTTGTCCAATTTGGAATGATTTTCTATGGATTATTTTGTACATGTCGTTGAGACGGTTATTCGGCTGGTTATTCACTCTGCCCAGTAGAATTTTCTCCCTTTACGCATAAGCAGGTATATTATTTTCATTACTTGTTAGTATTTGTATAAATCACTCCGCGGGTGCTCTCAGATTCGAGAAACCTATTGTTCACGAAAATGGTTAATGCCTCCCTGAAAATTTTGATATTTTTTGTTATCCACAATTTAAGTGACATTATATATTGTTGGCCAGCTTTATAAAGTAGTTATGGATGAGATGTTCTTGCCTACTGTTCAAACATTGTCAAATGAATGTTGTTGTTTTTGTTGTTGTTGTTTTTTATGTAATTCCATACAATTTCATGCAATGTATTTGCATCATTACCCATCAATGATAACCAGCAAAAATCCTTCTGAAATGATGATAGGCCTTACATAGTTTTAATTGTATTCTAGCAAACGACACTCTTTCCCCTCGTTCAACTAAGTGGAATGCGCCCTAGTGGTGATCGCCACTGGTGGGAAATTGTCATGCAGCAATATCCATGTAGAATACTGGCACCAGTCCACTATTAATTCTGTTACTTGTTATGTATTAGCGTTAAAAATCGGCAAAAATCTAGAAAATTCACAACGCATAAATCCATCTGGCATGTCAATATTTACCTTGTGGGACATTACCAGTGGAAGTCTTGACAGATGTTGACCATGGAAATTTCAAATTCTCGCCACTGACAGCTGATTGGTGCTACAGAATGTCATTCAATTTGTAAACAGGGAGCCTTCTCACCCTTCACTGATCATGTCTCCATCCACCATGCTTTTCTCAAAGTGGCCCAAATCAACACCAGGAAGTACAGTTTGAAGCCTCATCTGCAAGTTCAAATATGAGATGTATCAGAAATGCTGAAAAATCGCAGCTCATAAAATCCATAAAGATCTGCTCTCAAATTTCTAAACAATGTAGGTCGTGGGTACTGACCCGGAAGTGATTAATTGTAGTCTGATGCCTACTGTCTCCAACCCATGTCGTTCTCGGTAGGAAGTTCCGCTTCCGGGTGCGCATGAGTAATCGACGCACCGTGCCCTGATATGCGGGATGAAACCATTATGGCATCCGGTCAGTCACATTGTAATGAATTTGAAGGATTGTCTGATTATTTTTTTTCAATTTTCATTTTATTAACATCCTGATCATATCAATTGATGTAATTCTAAATTCAAACTATCACGTAGTAAAGCAGGTTGTCCTGCAAAATCAATAAATAAATGTGCCCAGACTAAATGTCGTTGGGAATCTTATTCAATGTTCATGCCAAACACCATGCCGCGTGTTGTTTGTGTGATACCCTTAATACTGCCACGATTTTGTTTTATCTTTCAATCTTACATCATCTTGATTCAAGTTAAGCTCTGGGAGTGAATGTAGTAGCTTAGTAGAGGATAAATCTAATTTAATGTCTCATTTACACAAGCAAATGCAATTTGACGCAATAAAAACTAGAGCCTGGCATATTGGCTATATGAAACCAAACAAGTTCCAAACCAGTGCCTCGAGATAAAAAGGAGGAAGTCTCGAAAAGGAGGAAGTCCTCGTGACTCCTTAACCGTGTCGACCATAGGAAGTTTGCACAATATTTCGAGAATATAAACCGGAAGTGAAAGTTGAATTGTTTGATTAAGCCAAACGCAACAATGAGGAAGCGGCAATCAGAGAATCTGCATGGATAATTGCATCTTCCCGAGCATCGATCGATCTGTTAGGATCGATACACTGGCTTGGTTAGTTACCCATAATAGTTCTGGATATAAATAAGTCAGTAGGGGTTTCCTCTGAATCAAACCAATCAGTGAACGCGCAAAGCTAGCAGATTATGCCAGTCCGCTACGAGGTATTAGATGTTACAGGTTGGGACTTCATCGCGAGCCAAAGTGCTTTAATGTCGGGATGAAGTCGACATCGAAGTCAAAGCAAAACCCGCAGGCTTGGGATCATCCTCCCCACAGTGCATGCTCCATTTCACAGGCCCATTAACATCCCTGCCTCCAATAGCAGAACTTGATCTTTATGACTGGGTTGTGACGTATAAGGCCACGCCTCCGAGCACGAGGCCAGCACGAGGTTTTGTTTACATCCGACCGAACAACTCCCTCATTTTGCACATGGGCGAACTACTTCCTCATAAGATCACGCACATCGACGGCGAAATGTAATCTCTTAAGCTTATGTTCATCATTACGTCAAATGGGGAAGTAACAAATAATATAAAATTCATCGAAACACTCGACATATGGCACATTCAATATTTTCTGATGTCACTTCCGGCGATGTGCATCCTGGGAATCCTGCCCAAAAATCTGACTGATGGTGGCTGGGGTACTATTAGACCCCCAGCGAGGTGGTTGGCTTGGGATACCGATATGCTAATTCAAAACAAGCGCGGGGGGATGAAATGTACGAGATTGTTTTATAGAGGCATCGACTCAAGAACTCATTCGAATAACAAAAAATGTCCAAGTAAACCCTCTGCGTGGATATAGGATATACCCGACTTGTGACGATGGGATAATTGGTAATGTACAAGTCCCACATTAACCGGTTTATAATTTTACAGTATCGTCAGCCATAGATATTAGATAAAAATATTTGAGCATCCTCCCCACAGCGCATGCTCCATTTCGCAGGCTCATTTATCATCCCTGCCTCCAATAGTTGAATTTGACCTTCACTGCGTTGCTATGGCGTATAGGGGAAAACCCACATACGCACGGTTCAGTTTGAATCCGGTCGAACATCTCCTTTAGTGTTGCACATGAGCGAACTACTTTTCATATGCTCTGTCCAGATAAACAGGGAAAATAATCTACAGATAATTCTTTTTAACGCTAAGTCAACAGAGGTATTGTGCAGACTTGAAAAGTAATCGAAATGTTCGGCAAACATCTTACTATATATGATGTCACTTCCAGCGATGCGCGCGAAGGCCCCGAATCCGGTCCAAAAATCTGACTGGTGGCTGGGGTAATATTAGACCTTCAGCCAAGTGGTTGGTATTTGAGCTCGAAATACTGAAATGTTAGACTGAAAACAAATGACTTGTTGAATATTTATCTCGGTGTGTGTAGTTCTCCATCGTGCATCACCCCACCATAGGTAATTAAAGTGTGTCCATTTTAATTAGTCGTCTACTTTGGAGTTAACTCAATAGTTAACTCTACATAAATTTTCTTTTGTGTGGAGGATATATAACAAAATGACCTCCAGTACTCTGTGATATTGATAATATATCATCCCTGAAATAACTTTGTATTTCTCTTCATATAAAATTCCAGTATTGAAGTTTCATATACGTGGGCTCAATTACAGACAGAGACGTCATAATGTATTCTTGTTCGAGTTGACAAAGGTCATTGATGCCTTATAAAGTAATAACAGGCGTTTCGGTTTGTGTCGCTTATATTCGATGCCCAGTGTAATTGCGGAATTGCATTATTGACCTTTGTGCCAGTGAACACGAATATATAACGTCTCCACATATGTAATTGATAAAGACCCGGTAAATAAAACATTACTGGGGTTTTATAGAGAGAGAATTACAAAGTTATTTCAAGTGTGATATATTATCAATAAATCACGGAGTAATGGTGGTCATTTTGTTGAGTGAATTTTGTTTTACACGCTGCAAGAAAGAAAATTTACCCATTGCCTTTTGACAAGCTTCAAAGTGGACGACTAATTGAAATGGACACACTTCAGTGCAGCGTTTTGATGATAAGTAATGTATTGTACTGAACAGATCAGTGCTTTTCAGTTACGACAGTTTTCTAAAGCCATTGAAAGTTTTGACTGAGAATAATGTAGGCCTATACACATAGCCGACTCAAAGATTTCCGGGTACGGCGCATCACGTTGGGCGCACCGGTTCTCGTCAGATCACCGAAGTTAAGCAGCGTTGAACTCGGTCAATACTTGGATGGGTGACCGGGTGCTGTACTGGCTGGACTGATCAGTGTCCAGGATAATAGGAACTGTGGACACTCTCGTGTTCTGGCACATGTAGGCACCGTCGTGATATGACTGAAAAAAATGTTGAAAACGACGTTAAATCCTACTCACTCACTCAAAGATTTCCGATTTGAGTAGAATTTCCACCAAAATAGCGCCGAATTGTGGCAGCGAACTCTCTCAAACATCCTGTGGGTACCGATGAGAAGATTGTAGAACCATTAGCGAGGGAATCTTTATACGATGTAATTTGTATGTACTTTGATCCAATCGATCCAGGCTTGCATCTTTTCCGCGTCTATCGATTTAAAAAATCTGGGTTCATATCTTTCAGCAAACACGTCCGATGCATATTAAATGCAAATATAATATACCCCAAAGGGATTGATGATGATTTATAAACGGCTTCAATTAATGATTGGAATGGCGTGTTTTCCAATGAAAACAAGAAGAACCAAAATACCTGGCGATTCAGCCCCAGAGCGGTGCTGTGTAGGAACGACTATAATGGCACAATACATTAGTGTTTGCCATTAGCAAAGATAAGTATATCAAAGATTTAGTCATACATCATGTGTGATATATTTTGCCTCTAATAATTACTGGTTCCAAGTTGTGCAATAAGCGTCAACATTTTTTGATCGACTGCTATTGTCACAACGCAGATGTGACATTAACCGTAGTTGCTACAGTGCCGTTTAAAGCCTGGTACACACGACCAGGTTTTTTGTGACAAATTCACGATGCTCGACGTAAATTTGTCCGTGTGTATTGTGAAACACGGCAAATTCATCAGGTCAATAAAATAACATGAACTCATATAACAGTCATATTTTTTTTTTTTTTTTTTTACAAATGTAGGGTATTTGTTCAGAATGCCCCAGATTTCATTGTAGCAAAAAGTAGTTCCGGTTGCAAAAGGCAGCGATGTCATTCTATTCTCGAGTATAAACGGGTGTGTCCGAGCTCTGCCAGCCACTAAAACGTGCTACTCGTACACAGAATCTAAGAAACTGGAAAACCGGAGAATTGGTAGAAAACTGTAGTCAGTGGTTCATACGGATGAAAACTGGACCAGTAAGATTTGGTCGTGTGTACCAGGCTTATGTGGAAAAATATATATATATATATTTGACCAAAGACGGTTGTTTCTTGATGGATTCATATTGTGAAATGTCAATTCTGGACCACCATATAAACGCATAATTCTGACTTTTCATTTAACAATTTTATGTAACTGTCTGCACGCAAACCTTGGTATTATGATGTGTTTTGACAAAATCTATTTCCGAAATACTATTCCATGACCCTTCAGGTCGGTTATTGTAAACACAATTATTTGTGAGAATTAGTTATGTAAGTTCAGATTTATACAGATAACGTAGAAGCCGCTTATATAAGTACAATGATTTAACCTTGATTTTGACGAATGAAATATACAATGCGACAGTTCTGTGATCTGTCTGTCATAATTGTACCGAAGCTGTCAGTACATCTATGTCGGGTTAAATTGACATTGTAAATGTCTAGTATTGTATATAACGGAATGAACGGCATATTATAGTCAGACTTTTAACACCAGGTCTCCCTGATGGCAGTACCATCAGGTATCGCAGAGGCTCATGCTTCCGATAATAGATATTGCTATCTCCAGTTCCGAAAAATGACTGTTTACAGGATAGTTTGCCTACCAAATGATGCCGGTCATTCCTAAGATAGATGAATCCAAATTTCATAATGGCTTTGTTACCAGGAACAAGACTGCAGCTTTCATAATGGCGTGGAATGAATTTACAATAAATCGGCTTAATATCCAACAGACGTTTTCATTGTGTCCTCTCTCATTTAAAGAGTTTGTCAAGACTTCGAGAAATCTCAGAAGCCGGACCTTGGAATCTATTATTGTTCAGGTTTTATGAAGACGATCCCTGTCGTCTTAAAGACCTCAAATTTCATAATGGCGAGCGTTGCTTTCGGATAAAGACAATTGTCTTTTGGATACAACTACAAGATCGTGAGAAGACAGCTTAAGACGATCGACCGAGGACACTGAGAGTACTAAATTTTGGACAAAATGGCTGAGCCAGAAAAACTGCAGGAGCTCTAGACCATTGCTCAAGGCATCACGAAACTTGTGGACAATTTTCGGACTGATATTCAGGCCAAGGACAATCATCAATTACAAAGAGAACAGGTAAAGGACCTTCCTTCCTTTTTGCACCTGCTGAGGTATAGCAGACGGTGATTAAGTCACTCAAACGAGGACGGTGACTGATGAAAACATTTGGTGCCCTTGTTTATTGGCCATTGCGAAATGTACGACCCTGTACAACGCCTCCTTGAACTGCCTTGTGATTCTGACCGGAAGGAATTCCGGAATTGTGTCCACAACTGCGTGAGTGATTTCCATCTTCGTGATAAAATTTCTACCCAACCACCGTTCATCCTATAACAGCGATATGTTTCTCCTCTTCCTTGGTGACGTGACAGCGTGTGCCAGAAACCTCTGGAACGAGTCCATTCCGTGGAAACAATATCTACAGGTACAGTGTGATTCGTTTTACTTAACAGAGCCATATAAATGGCCGTAGTGATTGAAAACATAACTGTGTTGTGGTATATTATCTGCCTGGACTTCCATGGACTTTCTGTCTGACGTTGTGAAGTTCCCACTGATTGACAATACTGCGTGTGATGAACAGTGTGTACTTTACAGAACTGGATCATGCCTAACGAACTCTAAGACATTGTACTCTTATAACTTTCTTGGAACATTTTGAACTGAATCCCCAAACAGGTTGGTAACATGTATTGAACGATCATGTTATATGTGTCATAATCATGCCGTATATGAATTGTTGACATCTCTCGTATATTGTGCATGTTTTGTTGATTGTTGATAATACTGCATGCCCAAGTGAAGTTGATGAATCAATGGTGAAGCTGGTAGATTGCATGAATTCCTTTGTGACTGATAAATTTAGTGATTTGCAGATTGATAAATCTAGCCTTTGACCTTTGTACGATAATATTGTGACGTGGTTCCACAATGATTTTTTTTTATTAGGACGTTTATCGCGATTAGTTGCCATAATAGTGTAAGCTGGTAAGCTAAAGCACTTAACGCAGTATTGGCTAAATGGAACTAAAATTATCGCGTACATGATCGACAGATCCTAAGATACACTTGAGTACATGTACGTACTAGTGGTTTGAAGCATATAAATGCTTAGTAGATGCTATGGAAGCATGTTCGTGTTGGTTGACGAACCTTCATAATCCCCGATTCGGCTATGAGAGCCTGGATATCGTGAATATTTGTGGTTATTTCTTTATTTTGGATCCTCAGATATAAGTCTAAGATGTTGGATGACAAATTGGTTTCAATTAATACGTATTGACAACTTCGTTAAGTGTAACACATATTGTGTCCAAGTCAACCATAAATTTCTAGCTTTCATTATGAGTAACACGTAAGGTCCAAATGTTAACCTTTGCGGATGGAGTACCGTATATTACACTAGCACAGGCGATGCTAGAGAAATCCGATACTTGGGTGACAGTTATGGAAGACTGTTTGAGACATAACCACAGAATAATTGTGTCTGTGGTGAATATTTTTGTTGCAACAATCTTGAGATTACAACACATATAAGGGAAGTGGGAAGAGGTGCCGACATACTGACTGCGTCACATGACTTCACAGAATAGTCTTCTGGTTAACCTATTCTAAAGCACATACCAAGAATCTAACGATTCGTGATATGTGTTGTATCTCAGGTACGCATTCATTGTACCTGTTCATGTGACAACTTGATGATATGACCATACGGCCCCTAGCACCGGCATAAGCGGTATTAGATACAAATCTAGAGCTATGATGGAAATGCTCTGACAACTCGTATACTGGTAATTGGTGAGCTGTTTCGCTGTGACAACTCGTACATTGGAGATTGGTGAGCCGTATCGTCGTCAGATGTAAATGACGGCATTTAACACAAAAGACTAGTCTGTAAGGCCCGATGTCGACCCAGCATCAACTTCCCACAAATGCCAACATATATCAAAGACCAAAAAGGTCTGTACAGGGGGCGGGCCTCGGGGACGAAACGTCCACCAGCAGAATCTCGCCATATACAGGAAAAAATTACAACACATATAAGGGAAGTGGGAAGAGGTGCCGACATACTGACTGCGTCACATGACTTCACAGAATAGTCTTCTGGTTAACCTATTCTAAAGCACATACCAAGAATCTAACGATTCGTGATATGTGTTGTATCTCAGGTACGCTTTTATTGTACCTGTTCATGTGGCAACTTGGATGATATGACCACACGGCCCCTAGCACCGGCATGGCGATATTAGATACAAATCTAGAGAGCTATGATGGAAATGCTCTGACAACTCGTATACTGGTAATTGGTGAGCTGTTTCGCTGTGACAACTCGTACATTGGAGATTGGTGAGCTGTATCGTCGTCAGATGTAAATGACGGCATTTAACACAAAAGACTAGTCTGTAATGCCCGATGTCGACCCAGCATCAACTTCCCACAAGTGCCAACATATATCAAAGACCAAAAGGTCTGTACAGGGGGCGGGCATCGGGGACGAAACGTCCACCAGCAGAATCTCGCCATATACAGGAAAAAATTACAACACATATAAGGGAAGTGGGAAGAGGTGCCGACATACTGACTGCGTCACATGACTTCACAGAATAGTCAGCTGGTTAACCTATTCTAAAGCACATACCAAGAATCCAACGATTCGTGATATGTGTTGTATCTCAGGTACGCTTTTATTGTACCTGTTCATGTGGCAACTTGGATGATATGACCACACGGCCCCTAGCACCGGCATAAGCGATATTAGTTACAAATCTAGAGAGCTATGATGGAAATGCTCTAACAACTCGTATATTGGTAATTGGTGAGCTGTTTCGCTGTGACAACTCGTACACTGGGGTTTGGTGAGCTGTATCGTCGTCAGATGAAAATGACGGCATTTAACACAAAAGACTAGTCTGTAAGACCCGATGTCGACCCAGCATCAACTTCCCACAAATGCCAACATATATCAAAGACCAAAAGGTCTGTACAGGGGGCGGGCCTCGGGGACGAAACGTCCACCAGCAGAATCTCGCCATATACAGGAAAAAAATTACAACACATATAAGGGAAGTGGGAAGAGGTGCCGACATACTGACTGCGTCACATGACTTCACAGAATAGTCCTCTGGTTAACCTATTCCAAAGCACATACCAAGAATCTAACGATTAGTGATATGTGTTGTATCTCAGGTACGCTTTTATTGTACCTGTTCATGTGGCAACTTGGATGATATAAGCTAAAACACTTAACGCAATACTGGCTAAATGGAACTAAAATTATCGCGTACATGATCGACAGGTCCTAAGATACACTGAGTACATGCACGTACTAGTGGTTTGAAGCATATAAATGCTTAGTAGATGCTATGGAAGCATGTTCGTGTTGGTTGACGAACTTTCATAATCCCCGATTCGGCTATGAGAGCCTGGATATCGTGAATATTTGTGGTTATTTGTTTATTTTGGATCCTCAGATATAAGTCTAAGATGTTGGATGACAAATTGGTTTCAATTAACACGTATTGACAACTTCGTTAAGTGTAATACATATTGTGTCCAAGTCAACCATAAATTTCTAGCTTTCATTATGAGTAACACGTAAGGTCCAAATGTTAACCTTTGCGGATGGAGTACCGTATATTACACTAGCACAGGCGATGCTAGAGAAATCCGATACTTGGGTGACAGTTATGGAAGACTGTTTGAGACATAACCACAGAATAATTGTGTCTGTGGTGAATATTTTTGTTGCAACAATCTTGAGATTACAACACATATAAGGGAAGTGGGAAGAGGTGCCGACATACTGACTGCGTCACATGACTTCACAGAATAGTCTTCTGGTTAACCTATTCTAAAGCACATAACAAGAATCTAACGATTCGTGATATGTGTTGTATCTCAGGTACGCTTTTATTGTACCTGTTCATGTGGCAACTTGGATGATATGACCACACGGCCCCTAGCACCGCCATAAGCGGTATTAGATACAAATCTAGAGAGCTATGATGGAAATGCTCTGACAACTCGTATACTGGTCATTGGTGAGCTGTTTCGCTGTGACAACTCGTACATTGGAGATTAGTGAGCTGTATCGTCGTCAGATGTAAATGACGGCATTTAACACAAAAGACTAGTCTGTAAGGCCCGATGTCGACCCAGCATCAACTTCCCACAAATGCCAACATATATCAAAGACCAAAAGGTCTGTACAGGGGGCGGGCCTCGGGTACGAAACGTCCACCAGCAGAATCGCGCCATAAACAGGTAAAAATTACAACACATATAAGTGGAAGTGGGAAGAGGTGCCGACATACTGACTGCGTCACATGACTTCACAGAATAGTTCTCTGGTTAACCTATTCTAAAGCACATACCAAGAATCTAACGATTCGTGATGTGTTGTATCTCAGGTACGTTTTTATTGTACCTGTTCATGTGGCAACTTGGATGATATGACCACACGGCCCCTAGCACCGGCATAAGCGGTATTAGATACAAATCTAGAGAGCTATGATGGAAATGCTCTGACAACTCGTATACTGGTAATTGGTGAGCTGTTTCGCTGTGACAACTTCTACATTACAGATCGGTGAGCTGTATTGTCGTCAGATGTAAATGACGGCAATTAACACAAAAGACTAGTCTGTAAGGCCCGATGTCGACCCAGCATCAACTTCCCACAAATGCCAACATATATCAAAGACCAAAAGGTCTGTACAGGGGGCGGGCCTCGGGGACGAAACATCCACCAGCAGAATCTCGCCATATACAGGTAAAAATTACAACACATATAAGGGAAGTGGGAAGAGGTGCCGACATACTGACTGCGTCACATGACTTCACAGAATAGTCTTCTGGTAAACCTATTCTAAAGCACATACCAAGAATCTAACGATTGGTGATATGTGTTGTATGTCAGGTACGCTTTTATTGTACCTGTTCATGTGGCAACTTGGATGATATGACCACACGGCCCCTAGCACCGCCATAAGCGGTATTAGATACAAATCTAGAGAGTTATGATGGAAATGCTCTGACAACTCGTATACTGGTAATTGGTGAGCTGTTTCGCTGTGACAACTCCTACATTAGAGATTGGTGAGCTGTATTGTCGTCAGATGTAAATGACGGCAATTAACACAAAAGACTAGTCTGTAAGGCCCGATGTCGACCCAGCATCAACTTCCCACAAATGCCAACATAGTTTGAACTAATATTTGATTTGGTGGAGTTAGTCCCCTTCACATGCTTCACACGAACAAGGTGGCGCTGATTTTCAATCAATACACAAATTAAGCTGGTTCCCGACTCAGCCACGTAGGTGGGCTACCTCGACAGACTCAGAAAGATGGTTGGAACTCGGAAACAGGTTAGGCCAAGATTTGAAAAAAAATGGACCCTGGACTGGTGCAGAAAGTGGTGGGTACTGTAATCCACTGCAAAGATTATCTCAACACAAAGTACATGACAAAACAAATCATCTGCTCAAGAGACAGGCAGATTCTCACGGATAACGTACAACAACAACAACAGCAACAGGTACTGTACACCGCACGTAGATCTCAACAGAGCGCCCATCATTTTTTTATCAGCTTCACTGTGTTATCTCCAGCGCTAAATTGCTGGCATCGATTTGGGGTAATAAACTATAATTGACAAAGGATGTACTGCAACTTGTATAATAACTCTTGCCCCCCATACGCACGACCATTTCTCTTCTTTTGTGTAACTGCGTAACTTGAGGTATAGGCCTCTCTGTGACAGTGTAGCTTCGTTAGAAGCTTTCTCTCTTTGTTAGCGTAACTGCCTAAGTCCAGCATGTCCTGGGATAAATCCTTGCTCTTTTTCTGACAGCGTAAATGCGTAACTTTAGGTGTAGCTCTCTGTGACAGCGTAACCACATAATTTCAGTGATGAACCATCTCTTTTTACTCAGCGTAAATGCGTAACTTCGTCTTTCTCTCTCTCTCCACAGCGTAACTGCGTAACTGTAGATATAGACCTCTCTGTGATCGTGTAACTTCATTAGAGGCCATCTCTCTTTGTCAGCGAAACTGCTCTTCTTCTAACAGCGTAACTGCGTAACTCCAGGTGTAGACTTCTCTCTGTGGCAGCATAAGTGCGTAATTATTTCTTACTCAGCGTAAAGGCGTAACTTCATCAGACCCTTTCCCTCCTTTTGCAGCGTAACTGCGTAACTTGAGGTATAGGCCTCTCTGTGACAGTGTAGCTTCGTTAGAGGCTTTCTGTCTTTGTCAGCGTAACTGCCTAAGTCCAGGGATCAATCCTTGCTCTTTTTCTGACAGCGTAACTGCGTAACTTCAGGTGTAGGTCTCTCTCTGTGGCAGCGTAAGTGCGTAATTTCACTGATGGACCATTATTTTTCACTCAGTGTAAATTCATCAGACCCTTTCTCTCCTTTTGCAGCGTAACTGCGTAACTTGAGGTATTGGCCTCTCTGTGACAGTGTAGCTTCGTTAGAGGCTTTCTCTCTTTGTCAGCGTAACTGCATAAGTCCAGGGATAAATCCTTGCTCTTTTTCTGACAGCGTAACTGCGTAACTTCAGGTGTAGGTCTCTCTCTGTGACAGCGTAAGTGCGTAATTTCACTGATGGACCATTATTTTTCACTCAGCGTAAATTTATCAGACCCTTTCTCTCCTTTTGCAGCGTCACTGCGTAACTTGAGGTATTGGCCTCTGTGACACTGTAGCTTCGTTAGAGGCTTTCTCTCTTTGTCAGCGTAACTGCATAAGTCCAGGGATAAATCCTTGCTCTTTCTCTGACAGCGTAACTGCGTAACTTCAGGTGTAGGTCTCTCTCTGTGACAGCGTAACCACATAATTTCAGTGATGAACCATCTCTTTTTACTCCGCGTAAATGCGTAACTTCGTCAGACTCTTTCTCTCTTTCCACAGCGTAACTGCGTAACTGACGGCGTAAGTGCGTAATATCACTGATGGACCATTATTTTTTACTCAGCGTAAATTCATCAGACCCTTTCTCGCTGCGTAACTGCAGGTGTGGACCTGTGTTTGTGACAGAGTAACTGGTTTTCTATTTTGTCAATGTAATTGCGTACCTCGAGCTGTGGACCTCTCTCTGGGACAGCGTAACGGCGTAACTTCGTCAGAGAATTTCCCTTATTTGTCTGTGTAACTGGGTCTAGGGATAAATCCATCCTCTTCCTTCTTGGCGTAAGTGTGTAACTCCAGCCCTAAATCCCTTTTATGTTAGGCCATTGTCACTTGATTGGTTGTTTAGCATTAAGGTACCTTGATTTTGTGAATACGCATGATAGATGCTAAAAATTAATTATTATTAATTATTAAATTGCAAACAAGCTGTATACGAATTTGAAGAAAATGAGTAAATATTACTGATGAAAATGTAAATTCCTCTATATATTTTAATTATTTGCCCTCAATTTGGTCAACCAATCCTGTAACAATGGCCTTATAGCGTAACTGCATAACTTCAGCCCTGAATCCTTTCTCTTAATCTCCACGTAACTGCGTAACTTTCTCAGATACTTTCTCTTCTGCTCATCGTAAATCACAGCATAAGATTACAGTCGATAGTGCATCAACAGTAACCAGGGATTATCAGATATAGATCTTAAATGATTCTAAATAAATTCAGCCAAGATTTCTGCCCAATCAGAGAAACTTCTGTCATTCATCCTATGTCTCTTGATGCATCAATGAGGTATACCAAATTTTACATCAAGAACTTGAACGGTATCAGCGATAGAGATCATACATGATTTTGGCGGATTCCACGCAAAACTGTACCACTAACTTCCATTTCTGTCTGTCCTGACGGAATATGACATTAGTAACACCAATAACTTGGAAGACACCATAAACAAACAAAGTTCCCTGTACCTTATTATCTAAAATGTGTCAATGAACTGCATAAGATGAAAATAAACAAGTGCCCCTATGAATTATTTGTACAGTTTTTAGTTTAGCAGAACAAAACACAAATGACATCAGTAACATTTGTGTTACTAATGTCAGTTGTCCGTCAAAATCTATTTCAAGAAATGTACAAGAAATTTCTTATAACAGAAGTACTTGCATATGCTCAGTGGAATTAGGCCAAGCATATTGATATATCTGTACCATTGTCAGTGTATGTCGTCTCCCATGCTGTAATATTGAGCCTTTTCAAAAAAGTTCTAATGTCATTTCCGTCAAGGGAGTTGGACGGAAATCACATTAGAAACGTTTTTCAAACGCTCATAGTATTGATGCATTGGTATTTAATACACTGGCAATGGTACATATATCTCAGTAAGGTCAAGCTAGTACCACTGTAAATCTTTAATTGAATAATTTAATTGACATTTGTTTTGTGGTGAATATTGTAAAAAAAAGTTGGACGGACATATGACATTAGAACAAATGACATTAGTAACATTTACATTTCTGTCTCTCTATTATACTGCAGATAAGAAATGTGCAGTGTAAAACTGTTTATATTCAGATATGCATACATTACACAACATTTGTGTGTTTAGCAAACACAGTACAAGACACAAAGTCAGTTTTTATACGCCCGTCAAATTTGACGGGACGTATTATGGTATGGCGTCGTCTGTACGTCAACTTTTTCTCGTCAACGCAACAGTTACTCGTCCTAGAGTTTTCAGTGGATTCTTCTGAAATTTGGTACACCTGATCTGTACCATGTGTAGATGTGCACGAACTTTTTTCGGCCCGATTCGACGTTTTGTTGAGTTACTCCCCTTGATTTTGGTCTGAAATTCTTGTATTTGGCACCTACTGTCTTCGTCAATGCAACTCGTCCAAGAGTTTTCAATGGATTCTTCTGAAATTTGGTACACATATCGGTACCATGTGTAGATGTGCGCAAACTTTTGTCGGCCCGATTCAACGTTTTCTTAAGGTACTCCCCTTGATTATGGTCTGAAATCCTTGTAATTGGCACCTACTGTCTTCGTCAATGCAACTCATCCCAGAGTTTTCAATGGATTCTTCTGAAATTTGGTACACACGATCAGTATCATTTGTAGATGCGCATAGACTTTTTTCGAACCGATTCAACGCTTTCTTGAGTTATCCGCCCTTGATTTTAGTCTGGAATACTTTTATTGGTCATCTGCAGTCCTCGTCAACGAAACTTGTCCTAGGGGGTTCATTGCATTTTTTTGAAATTAGGTACACATGATGGGTGCCGAGTGCACATGTACACGAACCTTTTTCGAGTTCATTCAACAGTTTGAGTTACTCCCCTTGATTTTGGTCTGAAATCTTTTATTTGCCACATAACTGTCCTCGTGAACGCAACTCGTCTCAGACTTTTTGATGGATTCTTTTGAAATTTGGTACCTATGGTGGGTACCATGTGTAGATGTACACAATTTGAGCTGATTCGACGTTTTCTTCAGTTACTCCCCTTGATTTTAGTCTGAAATCCTTGTATTTGGCACCTACTGTCATTTCGACCCAATTCATCAGGCTGATGAACTTACTTTTGCAGCTTATGGTAACAAGAATTTTTTTTTAAAGTTACTGATACATACATAAGCGCATAACCAGGGGTGGGGGAATATGCACCTCGCAGAGTAAGAGTAACTGGAGTTCTATTTGCTCCCACAAATATCGCTCCAGGCCCTTAATATGTTGTTTATTGACTGTATTTTTTTACTGGCGTATTTTGGGTTCAATTGAACTCTTGTTCAACATTTTTAATGTTACAAACCTTATTTTTCCGGTGAGACGGACAATTTGACGGAAAGTAGTATAGTTTTACGTGGAATTCGCCTTTTGCATAAGTTAAAGATCGCTGTCCATCCTTCCCACCACTCAGGGGAACTCATGTAATTGTCCCCCGACGCCCGAAGGGCTAAAGGGGGACTATAGTATTGGGGTTCGTCCGTGCGTCCATCCGACTTTGTTTCCGGACTGAACGAATTCTTTTCAAATTTGATGTGTGTGTACCTCGCCTCAAGACCTCGCTTGGGATTGTTTTTCGCTCTGATCCGCCTGTAGGTGGCGCCACCTAGGGGCAAAGTTAAAATTTCATTTCCGGACAGTCACTTTAGAAAACCTGAACGGATTCTTTTCAAATTTGGTGTGGGAGTACCTCGCCTAAAGATCTCACTTGGGATTGTTTTCCGTGCCGATCCGCCTATAGGTGGCGCCACCTGGGGGCAATGTTAAAATTTTATTTCCGGACAATAACTTTTGAAAAACTGAACGGATTGTTTTCAAATTTGGTGTATGGATACCTAGCCTCAAAATCTCGCTTGGGATTGTTTTTTTGCACCGATTCACCTTTAGGTGGCACCACTTGGGGGCCAAAGTTAAAGTTTCGTTTCCAGACAATAACTTTAGAAAAAACTGAATGGTTTCTTCTCAAATTTGGGACGTGGGTACCTCACCTCAAGATCTCGCTTGGGATTGTTTTTCACGCCAATATAGGTGGCGCCAGCTGGGGGCCAAATTAAACTTTTGCATCCGTCAGACTTTCCGGATTTATCCCTGCACTTACGCTGACAAAAAGGGAAAATCTCTAATGCCATTTGTGAGGATCAAAACAGAAAAAAAGGTCTAATAAAGTTACGCAGAGCAAAATTAAATGGTCCATGAATGGAGTTACGCAGTTACGCTGTCTGCATGCAAAGACGTTCACAGCTGAACTTACGGAGTTACGCTGTCAGAAAAAGATGTCTATGGTACACCTAAAATTACGCAGTTACGCTCTCGAGTCAAAGAGAGGTCTAGAACAAAGTTACGCATTTACGCCGAGCAAAAGAGAAAGGGTCTGACAAAGTTACGCAGTTACGCTGAGCAAAAAGGAAATGGTCCTTCTACAAGGTTACGCAGTTACGCTGTCATAAAGAGAGATCTATATCTGGAGTTACGCAGTTATGCTGTCAGAAAAGATGAATTGATTTATCCCTGGAATTACGCACTTACGCTGACAAAAAGGGAAAGCCTCAAATCATGTTATGCTATTTTGTGAGGAGCAAAACAGAAAGGGTCTAATAAAGTTACGCAGAGCAAAAATAAATGGTCCATGAATGGAGTTACGCAGTTACGCTGTCCGCATGCAAAGACGTTCACAGCTGAACTTACGGAGTTACGCATTTACGCCGAGCAAAAGAGAAAGGGTCTGACAAAGTTACGCAGTTACGCTGAGCAAAGAGGAAATGGTCTTCTATATCTGGAGTTACGCAGTTACGCTGTCAGAAAAGATGAATTGATTTATCCCTGGAATTACGCACTTACGCTGACAAAAAGGGAAAGCCTCAAATCATGTTATGCTATTTTGCGTGCAGTTACGCTGTCCGCATGCAAAGACGTTCACAGCTGAACTTACGGAGGAACGCTGTCAGAAAAAGATGTCTATGGTACACCTAAAATTACGCAGTTACGCTCTCGAGTCAAAGAGAGGTCTAGAACCAAGTTACTCATGTACGCCGAGCAAAAGAGAAAGGGTCTGACGAAGTTACGCAGTTACGCTGAGCAAAAAGCAAATGGTCCATCACTGGAGACCCGCAGATTTTATGCTGAGAAAAAGAGAAAGAGTTTGACGAAGTTACGCAGCTACGTTGAGGAAATAAATAGTCCATCGCCGAATTTACACAGTTACGCTGTCAGAAACAGATGTCTACGGTGCACCTAAAGTTACGCAGTTACGCTCTCAGGAAAAGAGAGGTATAGATCCGAAATAACGCAGTTACGCTGGGCAAAACAGAAAGGGTCTGACAAAGTTACGCAGTTACGCTGAGCAAAAAGGAAATGGTCCTTCGACGAGGTTACGCAGTTACGCTGTCATAAAGAGATCTCGAGATCTATATCTGGAGTTACGCATTTACGCTGTCCGAAAAGAGGAAGTGATTTATCCCTGGACTTATACACTTACGCTGACAAAAAGGGAAAGCCTCTAATCAAGTTATGCTATTTATGATGAGCAAAACAGAAATGGTCTAATAAATTTACACAAAGCAAAAAGAGGAAGGGTTTGACGAAGTTACGCAGCTACGTTGAAGAAATAAATAATCCATCGCCGAATTTACACAGTTAGGCTGTCAGAAACAGATGTCTACGGTGCACCTAAAGTTACGCAGTTAAGCCCTCAGGAAAGGAGAGTTCTAGGTCCGCATGCAAGACAGGTCTACATCTCAAGTTACGCAGTTACGCTGTCAGAAAAAGAGAGGGTTATAGCTGGAATTACGCAGTTACGCTGAGAAAAAGAAAAATTAAGATCTGACTTGAAGTCCTGCGTTGTACTGTACTGTACATGTATGGTTTCATCATGAGGCCTACTCTATACTATGCTCCGTGGTGTCATCGAATGCCTTGTGTATTATGAGCAATAATAATTGTAATATTGATCTGAAGTCCACTGCATGGCTTCCATCTCCATGTACTGCATGTACCAGCTCTCCCGTGACTTCTTACATGAGGGAATGACCCCCAAGCTTCAATGCATTTAGATATTAAATCAGATATATCTATGAGATTAAGGTAATTAGCAATTCAAATTTATGCTGATATGGTCGTAAATGGGAAACATAACTAGGCCATTTGATCTTGTAGTAAATACCTCAGGATAGTTAGGCATCCCTAAAGATGCCTTATGGGTTTGTCAGTTTCTTCTTTCTTCTGTTTCATCCGTTTTTTTTTCTTTTTCCCACTTTTCTTTTTCGTCGGATAACTTTTGAATTGTCAATCAACTTCAAATTTGTGGTGCATACTGTTCCTGCCTAGGGGAAGACACCTATTGTTTTTAAGCTCTGTCCGAGACTGGATACTTGTGTTTTACCTACATTTTCTGTAAAAAGCAAATTTTCCATCTGAAACTATGGTAAAGTGAGTGCCTCTGTTTCCATATTCTCATTTGCATAGATAGCACATCAGTGATTGGTTCACAGTTATGATTGTAAAAATGGTCTGAATCCATTTTCATCTAAAGTACATACAGTTCCTGGTTTACAGTCATGTCATTCAGTATACAGTGTACAGTATGGTGATTTAAAAAAATGTTATCTATTCACAAAATGTTATCTACTTTCTAAATGGCATTAGTATATATATATAATATCGGCTTTAGGAGCTGTGCCATTATATGTCTATCAGAGGGGTAGTAAATGTACGTAATCTAGACACCGATCTCCGAACTTCCTCTTTTGTGGAAGCTGAGGTGGCAGAGTGGTCTAGGCCGCTTGCATTTACTGCTGGCGATTTGGTGCCAAACTCTGAGGACGCGGGTTCGAGTCTCGCACGGGACTGACCCATCCAGCACTAGTATTCGTGCTTTACTGAGGAAGTGACATCCTAAAAATAATTGGATATAAAGATTTTGACTAGTTGGAACAAAACCGACTGACTGGTCAGCAATGAAAAAAAATAAAAACTTTTCCCGACCAACCGACCCAAACTCACTGACCAGGGTCTGTTACCCAAACAAACCACTTTTTAATTTAGGCTCGATCAGCGCAACTGGAGTATGAATTCCCGTGCTATAACATTGTCTGGCACCCAGTTTTTTCATAAATTGATCCTGTATGTCAAAAATTTCTGATTTTTTTCTTCATTTTTTTTAAGTTAAGTGGAGTGGGAGTACATACATGTAGTTTACTTGATGATCTTCTTACTAGAGAAATGAGAATGTTATCTATTTGCATTTTCATGCAAAGAAAAAACAAACGGGACACATCGATCAGGTGAACAAAATTCTTTATTCCTATGAATCTATGTACAGATCTTAGTTCTTGTTAGGCAATTTCTGGGAGACGTTCCCGGGGCGGCGATGCTTGTTCTATCCATTCACAATAGCTACCTTTGTTTGTTTTTCTCGGCATATAGAAACCAAATTATTTATAAAAAACGAGCATCTGCCCGTTTTTAGCATGCAAATCTTTCAGCACATCTGTGGATCACCAGCAATTGATAACTGGTCTGTTGTTCTTAGTTCTCATTGGCGACTGTTAAATGTACATGTATCTGTCAGGGAGGCGTTACCTGTGACAAAGAGCCTGGGGAGTAAAGATGCGAATCTTCTGTTCATATATTGTGTATTAAATAAATAATGCAATCCTACACATGAGCAGTGTGACTAACGTCACAGGACCTACGAAGCAGGGTAGGCATTAGGACTCCGACGCGAACTGAACTCTTGGAAATCCTCACCCCCAGTTGAAATCCTGCCTATATTAAGATGGGTACTGCCCAAGTCAGAATCACCAACTCGAAGTATGTGCTCATATTTTCACATCATGATCAAAGTTACTTTATCCAGTTAAATTCTACTCAAAGAAAATAAAGTAAGACCCTTTAAACATGCCGTTAATGCCAGATGTTGAGTTTTATACAGCTGTAGATCATGGCTCTGAGTGCATATATCATGTTTCCATACACTTGATGCACGCAACAGCAAATACAAAGCCTCCTTGAAAAACCTATCTTTGTACAGATACATGTAACTCAGAAAATGCCATTCTCTCTCAAAAGAAAACAATTCGCGCCAGGAAGGCCTTTTTTATTAAGCTAATTTTGTTATGTAGGGGCATACTTAGATTCAATAATTGTCACGAAATTTCTTTGATTATATCTTAATTGCAAGAGTCCAGACATTTCACCATTCATGTGAACAAATTGTACTCAACATGAAATAATTAAATTCACACTACCAAATAGTTCACCAGCTGTTAGTTTTGAGACTGTGATCAGTACTGTGTTACTATCTGTAGCAGTTGAAACCCAGTAAAACTTAAACAATTAAAACCAGTAAAGAAATTTTTCTGTTGAACAACAGAAAATATGGTATGGAGATTTGAATGAGTAAACTACTAAACAGCTTATATGATACCAACAAATGTCCCAACACAAGCTGATAAATTCCTTGGGTGGCTTTGTTTCACCCTCAGTAAACTGTTATCATTGTTGCTCACACAGACTAATCTGAAGGGTGATACCACTTCTTTGTTGTGCTGGGTTATTGCAACAGGCTGACTTAATTGGTTGATGTAAGATATTTCACCACCAGTGGGCAATTTGACCTGAATTTGAAGCCTGATGTGGTCTGTGATGAAATGTGTGGATGTGAAATAGGATACACGTTAAAGGCCACAGTTTACATATATCTATAACAATATACTGAATTGTGTGTATTGAGGATGGCAAGTTGGTAATAGCAGTGTAGATAAATGCACTAACAAATGATGGAAAATTAGCATTTCCTATTTCATATATCCCACCAGGTTTTGTACTGTATTATACATACAGTGAAACATGCAGCCAAGGGTTCCCGATGGGCATGACAATGCACTCGCTGAGCCATCAATAAATATTTAAAGAAAATAATTATAAATCAAATTTTCATCAGAATTCGGTCAGCTCAGAACTTGCTGGTAACAATGCCCTAATGTACGTTCATGCCAAAATCAAGGTTCTAATGTCAACGGTTCTCCTTATTTTGCCGACGAAAGTATTCGGATGGACTGACTGACTGACTAACTGACTCACTGACTCACTCATTACCGGACAATTTGCGATCTGTAGCCTACTTCGTAGGAATATACTATAATATCTGTACCAGTCTAAAATTTTGGGTGGCCTTTCGAAGTCCATGAGTTCTAGTTTATTCATGAACTGTGTTCGTGACTGGAATACGCACACAGTATCTGGCCTATATGATATCCTTGTTTGCATGGAACGCACCCAATACCTGCTTTGGGATTCTCTTAACCAATTAGTTTGTATCAGTTAAATGTCCGGTGAGCGGTAGGCTGCTATATGCTATAGTTATACGTCATCGTACTATTGTAGTTACACCGTTCGATTATTACACGTAGATGACATGTCTTCCACTCGTTTGATCGGGTTTCTCACTCCCAACTGCCATTACTCTAGCAAGTTATACTACAATAGAGATTCAAGACTTAGCTTACGACAGTCCGACAGTGCGACGGTCTGAGTGATCGAACTTTACAAAAGGGAAAAGATTATACCTTTATTTATACTGTGAAGAGATCGCGGAGAGAAAGACTTACATTTTGACAGTACCACAATCCGACACTCCGACCGATCAAATTTGATAGAGTGGAATACTGGAAAAGTATGAAACAGAAAAAAACTTACCTCACGACAATCCGACAGTGCGACAGTCCAAGTCAACGAAAGTCATACGGCGGAAAATGTCGACAATATATGTGGTACATGTACATACAAACAACTGGTCACAAATGGCCATGGTGGTCATCAGGGGGTTAATTCCATTGACGTCACTTGCACCAACATTTTTTTAGGCTATGTTCCCAACAATATATGTATCTGATCCATTAAAAAAACATATTATACATCGTCCCTGGTATATGATAAAACAGAACAATACAGGTGAGCTTACCAAATCATGTTTTTTTTCTCTTCGAAAGTTCCGCTACGGTTTGACATCTGCAGAACAATAGTCACCGGAAGTCGATGATCGGGTCGCACTTGTACAAAAAAAAAATAGTTTTTTATTTTCTCAAAAAGGCAGTCACAATTTTAAAAATAGAAACACTAATACAAACTGATAAATACATACAATATGACTTGATATTATTTTATCCAATGTTTACTCGATGTGGTATTCGCTGCAGAGCGTTTCAATCATGTTTGATTCTGACGCCACATGTGTGCACGATGTCTTCGGTTTATTTGTCGTCATTACATTATGATACTCTCACCATTTCCACCACATCATATAGTAGATCCTTCAAGTTAGGTATGTATTCAGACAGCCATTGATGTATGGTAATGTAAATGTCATTGGAGAAAAATATTGTGAAGACAAATTTCCTGTCGTTGTTGTTGTTTCCTGTTGGTCGTGTCGAAACTGTCCAAAATGGCACTGGACGTCTGAAGTAGGTTGTTTTTTTATTATCAGTTTATCGTATACTCCTTCCAAACATTGATACACTGCTCACAAACATGAACTCCCGCACACTAATACTGGCAACGAAAGCATTTTATTGGTTGTAAAATTGTATATTAATTTCCACCTGGTGTACGGCAAATTGGTTACGTTCAGAGCTACCGTTCACCAAACATTAGTTCATCCCAAGGAATTCCAAGTTGCTACCATAATTCAGTGTTTCGTGGTATTTATTTCCTGAAAATTTGACATTCCCGTGAGAATGCGTTTTGGCGAAATTGCCAAATTCTCAACAGACTATGGTGAAAGTCAGCCATATTTTATTTGTTGACCCAAGTTTGTTACCGGTCCATCCCCTTAATTGGCTAACATAGCGGTTAATTAACAGGTATTAATTGGCTAACATAGCGGTTCAGTACCAGTGTTATTACAGCTATTCAGCAGGTTCAACGTTATTGTTCCCCTTTGTGCTGACCCCCTCCACACACACCTTATATGAACATGCTTGTTCAAATTTTCTGATCCGTTCTGTTTACGTCACACTCGTGCTAGTTTGCAACCACGCGTTTACCGTCATCGGCGCTGCTCATTCGCGTTTACCGTCATTCGCGCCTGTAGTTCGTGTTTACCGTTTTTTGCGCTCTTCATTTGCTTATTTCCCGTCATTTGTGTCTGTAGCTCGTGTTAGCCGGGGTCCGCGTGGGCAGTTCGTGTTTGCGGTTGTTTGCACTGGTAGTTCATTTTACTGGTATGCACGTTAGTAGTTCAATGCTGTTCTCCTTACTGGCAATTTCTGCCGTTCAGTATTCATGTTGTTCGTGTGTGCCGGTGTTTGCGTTGATAGTTCCCATTTTTCCCGCTGTTTACGCCGTTTACATTTACCGCTGACCGTTTTGTTTACACTTTCGCTTTCTAAGCTACCGTGTTCTGTGTAGCTGCTTTGGTAATAATCAGGTACTTTTGCGGTTTAACTGGTGTTAGTGGCGCCACCTACACTACGTGTGGTCCTTGTCTTTCATATCTCCGGGTTTGAATAGCCAGATTCTGTTTCACCAGAAACATGGAACTTAGCCAGGAAGAATTGAAGAACAAGCTAACTGTGTTTCAAAAGATGGGGATGTCTACAAAAGTCGATTCTGCGGGAAATTTTAAACAATGGCTCCAGGGAATGGCAGGACATGAGGGGTCATTGGTGCATTTAGTGAAGAATGAGCATAGCGACCCCGAGCAATCGACAGCCAGCAATACAAGTACGTCCACTTCATCCTCCAAGACCACTTACCAGCACTTTCCTAAAGTTCCATGGTTTAGCGGAGAGAGGGGTAAGGATACTCCCTACGACTTGTGAAGATTTGAAGTGGATTGCCTGCTACAGTCACAGAGTCACAAGACCGACGTCGTTCTGCAGGTGGTAAGGAAGTCTTTGAAGGGTGAGACGGCATTGCTGGCCATGAAACTGGGACATACGGCTGGCATTGAAGAGCTGTTGGTTAAGTTGAAAAGTGCCTTCGGGACATTGCGGAGACGTGAAACCCTGATGTCAGAGTTTTATAGTGCCAGCCAGAAGGACAATGAAGATGTTACTGCATGGGTTTGTAGGTTGGAAAATTTGGTTTACCAGATTTCCAAACGTAGGCCCATCAAACCAGCGGAGCAGGATGCGATGCTAAGAACCAAGCTATGGGACGGTCTACGATCATCGATGAAAGCCTGCCTGCTCACATGTATGACGTCATCTCAAACTTTGATGAAATTCGGTTGTGCCTGTGTGAGATCGAGTTCGATCAAAGCAGAGGGAAAGTGGGTGTTCCTAGCAAGAAGACTACAGTCACAGCCAAAATGACCGCCATGGGAGTAGAAGCTTTGGTTACCAAGAAGGAGGTAGTAAATTTGCAAGAAATGATGGAGATCAAAGCAGAGCTAGCAGAAAAGCGAGCAAGATTTTGTCTACTCTCAACAGCATTTTGAGCAACAAGTCCCTCCACAGCCCTACCCCACACTACCCCCTAACCACCAGATGTACGCTGGTCACTCTGCCACCCGCAAGTACAACCAGCTGCAGGGAAAAAGCAAGAAGAACTCTACTGCATATCAGACATTTGCAGCAACTTCTATCAGCTGGAGTCATTAGGCGGTCACATAGTCCAAAGAAGAAAGATGGCCGACTTCGCATGTGCATAGACTATCGCCAGCTTAATAACCGGACCATCAAAGACTCTTATGCCTTGCCAAGGATAGAGGAATTACGGGATTCCTTAGCGGGGATGAAATTCTTCTCTGTTTTGGATATAAAGAGTGGCTATTATCAGATGGAGCTCGAAGAAGTACACAAACAGACGACTGATTTTATAGTCGGCCGGCCAAAGAAAAAACGCTTTTAAAAACTTTCGATGGCATTTTTTGTTACAAATGGGTACATGCTAAATTAGTTCTTTGAGTGGTAGGGATCAAGGTAGGAGGGGATACCACCTGATTTTGGTCAATTAAGGTCATTTTGGAGTAACTCTTTGGGTCAAATAAGGTCAAAAATGGGTAAAAATCGATTATAAATTAACATCCACCGCATTGTTTGTTACCAATGAGTATCCAAGCTGAATTAGTTGTAAGTAGTGTAGAGTGTCAGGTAGTCATAGATAACACGTTCATTATAAGAATTAAGGTCATTTTAGGGTAACTTTTGGGTCAAATAAAGTCAAAAATTAGTGAAAATCGGTTATCTGCACAGTACTAATTGTTACGATTGGGTATTCCAGTTGAATCAGTTGAATGTAGCGTAGGGTTGGATGTAGTCATCGATAACACGTTAATTATTAGAATTAATGTCATTAGGGTCATATTTGGGACAAATGAGGTCAACAATTTGCTGAAAATCGATTATAAATTAATATTCACAGTACTAATTGTTACGAATGAGTATCCAAATTGAATCAGTAATATGTAGTGTACGTTTTAAAATAATCATAGATAACACGTTAATTATTCAAATTACGATCATTTTAGGGTAACTTTTTGGTAAATGAGATCAAAAATGGGTACAAATCGGTTATAAATTAATATGTACAATACTAATTGTTACGAATGGGAAGACAGACGGAATTAGTTGTATGTAGTGTAGGGTTTAAGGTAGGCATAATAACCATTATGTAACCATTATATTGTCTGTCGATGATTATTTTTCTAGCTGATGATTGTACGAATAGAGCCAAACTAGGCCCATAAATAGTCAGATCGATCTGTTTTGTGAAGGGGCTTGGCCTTGAGAAATTGCTACTTTCAGCTCCATGTAATCACAATACCTTGAATTATAAGAGCAAAATGAGAATATGAGTCTCAGATGAACCCACATGGTCACCATTTTGAATTTAATAATTGTATTCTCAGCTGAAGATTATGCCAACAGAACAAAAATAGGCATAATGTAATAAGCTATGCCGTTATTCTGCTCAATTTAAACAAGTTTGTACCTAGAATGAAAAAAATATGCTAACAGTAATATGAAAAAAGAAGAATTTCCGGATGACTCCTTATGGTCGCCATTTTGAATTTAACTATCATTTTTAATCTGACGACTAAGCAAATAGATTCAAAATGGGCAAATGGTATCTGGCTATGCATGCTTTGAGACTCTTCGGTTTTGATAAATTTGCACAATCAACTAAGAACAATGCCTTGATATATAAGCATAATGCCTTGAACTACACGAGCAACATGAAAAATGTGATTTTCAGATTACCCCACCTGTCCGCCATTTTGAATTAAAACATCATATTTTAAGCAGAGAATTAAGCAAAAAGATTCAAAATAGGCGAAAGATACTAGGCTTGGTGGGAGATTCCTTTGTGTCAACTAATTTGCACAATGGGCTAAGAATAATGCCTATTATATGAATAACCTGAAAAGGGCGATTTATGGATGAACTCACATGAGCGCGACATTTTGAATTAACGCATTATGGTTAATCACTAGAACTACAGAAATAGGCTCAAAATTAGCCAAATATAATATTCCAAAGGCACGGAAAGTCTTTGCTCTCGATTTTTAATCATTCTGGTGATACCGTGAATGTTCAAAAGGGCACTAAATTTCCGAACCCTCTATCACCCAGCCCAGAAAGAGTTAAATCAAACTACTTCAAACTCGAGAAAGAAACCTTCGGGCCAACAAATATATTGATCGGGAAGGTCCAGTCTATAAGAAAATGGATGTTACCAAAATTCACAAACAAAAAATACTGAATTATCCTACACTAATATCTAAAAATTCACCCGTAAAACTACTTGAGATTTGATACCCATTTCTTTACAAGGAACTTCACACAAAAATGTTGTTAATTGTTTTAAAGGCCCATCTTTTGGCCATCTTTGGAGGTTATTTGACCTCGAAATGACCTGATAATGACCTCAAATTGTCAATGTTGTCTTAGTATCCACCCTACCTTGAACCATACTGCATACAAAAGTAAATAACAGACAGCACAAAATATATGAAATAAAACAGCATTTTGACCTCATTTGACCCATAAAGTGACCCTAAAATGACCTCAATTCCATTAATTAACGAGCTAGTCATACCTGTACTAAAACCATACAGATAGCCATTGGTAACAAACATCACGATGGAAATTAAGTTAGGAACGACTTTTACCAATTTTGACCTTATTTAACCTCAAAAGTGACCCCGAAATGACCTTTATCGTCCAAAATCCGGGTGTTATCCCCTCCCACCTTGAACCCTAGCACACACAGAACTAATTTAGCATGGGTACCCATTTGTAACAAACAATGCCATCAAAAGTTACATTTCGTGTATTTGGCCGGCCTACTATTACTGTCTTCTCCAGAACTTACGAAGAACACGTTGAGAGATTGAGACTTGTCTTCCAGAGATTGCAGGAAACTGGCTTTGAACTTGCTCCAAGCAAATGCAAGTTTTTTATACGTCGTGTCCGCTCTGTTGGGTACTTAGTTTCTGAAGACGGAGTTGAATTTGATCCCGAGAAGGTAGTGAAGATTAAATTACAACACATATAAGGCATCAACCCCTTAGGAAGTTCGTAAATTCCTGGGATTTGCAGGCTATTATCGGAAGTTTATCAAGGATTTTTCGAAGATTGCTCGCCCTTTGACAGAGCTCATGCCAAAGTCTGCAACAAAGAAATCTCGCCAGCATTCGAAGTCTATCAACTGGGTGTGGGGTCTCGACCAGAAACAGGCCTTCGCCGTTCTCAATCAGCATCTGATGAGTCCTCCTGTACTGGGCTATGCAGATAACTCGAAACCATTCGAATTCCACACAGATGGCAGCACCCAGGGTCTAGGAGCAGTTCTGTGCCAAGAGCAGGGTGCGAGTCATAGCCTATGGAAGTAGGGGATTGAGCCGCTCCGAGCGAAACTATGCAGCACATACATTAGAGTTGTTATGTCTGAAGTGAGCGGTCTCACGGCTTCACGACTAATTGTATGGGCATGACTTCGTGGTCATGACCGATAACAGTCCGATGACCTATGCACTGACGAGTGCCCGACTCGATGCTACGGGGCATAGATGGTTGGCTGCGTTAGCCTGTTACAACTTTAGCATTCACTACCGAGCCGAGAAGGCAAATGTTGATGCCGATATATTGAATTGTCTGGTCCCTGATATCCGATATAATGCCAGAGTTCCAGTCCTAATGGGAACTAATATTTTGATATGTCTTCTCGACGACTGCAGGGAAGCACATGGATGTAAATGTTTGCAGAAAGCGCCTCTTCATACACCTTGGTACTTGGCAAACAGAAGTATGGTAATCAGGGAAAAGGACCTAGAGAGGAATGAAGGGCAATTAGGTCTCGTGAAGAGTGTGGAGCAAAAGTGCAGCACGATTCCTGCCAATAGTAATGCTGTGGTCAAGGAACGAGTTGCGAAAGGATTGGCGTCTCCAAGTGTCTGTACATTACTTCAACCTTGGACACAGTCATCTCTACCATGTGACCTTGACATTTTTTCCACCATTACCACATATGACAGTTCAAGGCTTGAGACCATTGAAGTCCATATATTGAATGCGAGAATGGGAACAGTGATAGCATTGTTGTGTGACAT
Source organism: Hanleya hanleyi (assembly GCA_036873755.1). Lineage (NCBI taxonomy): Eukaryota > Metazoa > Mollusca > Polyplacophora > Lepidopleurida > Hanleyidae > Hanleya > Hanleya hanleyi. The sequence goes on from JAVTVY010050392.1 coordinate 50,058, forward strand.
CCAACCAGTTACTCTGCATGAGCCACCGACCGGCCAGCCTGTGGATTCGGGTATGCTGATGGACCAAGTAGAGGTTGGCATGGATGGTTTGAGTAGTGATGAAATTCAACAGGGACTCCAGCTCCTTGACAAGTTTCAACACATCTTTTTAAAAGAGGATGAAGACCTGGGACATTCAACTATGGTCCATCACCGTATAGAGCTATACGACAACGTGCAATTTAAGCAGAGACACCGTCGAATTCCACAAGCTATGTACGAGGAGGTTCGGAACCATTTGCAGCAACTTCTATGAGCTGGAGTTATTAGGCGGTCACACAGTCCATGGACCTTTAATCTGGTGTTAGCACGGAAGAAAGATGGCCGACTTCGCATGTGCATAGAATATCGCTAGCTTATTAACCGGACCATCAAAGACTCTTATGCCTTGCCAACGATAGAATAATTACTGGATTCCTTAGCGGGGGTGAAATTCTTCTCCGTCGTGGATACAAAGAGTGGTTACCATCAGGTGGAGCTCGAAGAAGTACACAAACAGACGACTCTTTTTACTGTTGCGCCGCTAGGTTTCTTCGAGTGCAACTGGATGCCATTTGGACTCTCCAGCGCGCCAGCAACATATCCGCGCCTCGTGGAAGAGTGTATGGAAGGACTTCACCTAAATAACTGTATGATATATTTGGACGATCTGATCATCTTCTCCAGAACTTAAGAAAAACACGTTGAGAGGTTGAGACTTGTCTTCCAGAGACTGCAGGAAACTGGCTTGAAACTTGCTCCAAGCAAATGCAAGTTTTTCAAACGTCGCGTCCGCTATGTTGGGTACAGTTTCTGAAGACAGAGTTGAAGTTGATCCAGAGAAGGTGGTGAAGATTAAGTATTGGCCTCCGCCATCAACTCCTGAGGAAGTTCGTCAATTCGTGAAATTTGCAGGCTATTATCGGAAGTTTATTAAGGATTTTTCGAAGATTGCCTGCCCTTTGACAGAGCTCATGCCAAAGTCTGCAACAAAGAAATCTCGCCAACATTCGAAGTCTATCAACTGGGTGCGGGGTTCCGACCAGAAACAGGACTTCGCCGTTCTAAATCAGCATCTGATAAGTCCTCTTGTACTGGGCTATACAGATAACTCGAAACCATTCGAACTTCACACAGATGCCAGCACCCAGGGTCTAGGAGCAGTTGTACCAACATCAGGGCGCGAGTCATAGCCTATACAAGTAGGGCATTGAGCCGCTCCGAGCGAAACTATGCAGCACATCAATTAGCGTTTTTATGTCTGAAGTGAGTGGTCTCACGATTTCACGACTACTTGTATGAGCATGACTTCGTGGTCATGACCCCTGACCTATGCACTGACGAGATCTACGGGGCATAGATGGTTGACTGCGTTAGCCTGTTACAACTTTAGCATTCACTACCGAGCCGGGAAGGCAAATGTTGATGCCGATATATTGTCACGTCTGCCGAAGAAGGATGATCCCGTGCAACTGGAATGTATATCCAAGGAGTCTGTTGGAGCGATTTGTAACAGTATTCACGTCTCAAATCTGGTTGATAGTTTGTGTCTTTCTGCGGCCCCCGTCGAAGATGATCCAGATGTTACTGTTGACAGGTGTGATATGCGTGCGAGGGAATTTAGGAGAACTCAAGGAAAGGACCCATCCCTCGTTCGAATTATCGACCACGTGCGGGCTGGAACACAATTTATTGGAGACCAGCGAATAAATACCTTCCACCAGTTCAAGTTGAGAAGAGGCGTGCTCTATCGTATAACCCAAGTAGAAGGTACAGAGCTTGACCAGTTGGTATTACCGGACTAATGTCAGACGGCCGCATTCCGTAGTCTGCACGACAATGTTGGCCACCCGGACAGGGACAGAAATTTGTCACTATTGAGAGATAGGTTCTACTGGCCCGGAATGTCCAAGGACGTCGAAGCACACATACGTAGTTGTGATCGGTGTCTGCGCATCAAGTCTCCCACCACAGATCGTGCACCTCTGGTGAGCATTGAAACATTTGAGCCCCTTGAACTAGTATGTATGGACTTCCTTACACTAGAACCTTCTAAAGGACTGGGACACGTGCTTGTTGTTACTGATCACTTTACTAGGTATGCACAAGTATACCCCACTAGAAATATGACAGCGAAAACAACTGCAGATGCCTACTTCAACAACTTCGTGATCCACTACGGCCTATCAAAAAGTATTCACTCGGACCAGGGTGCAAATTTCACTGGAAAATTGATGCAGGATTTATGCCAGCTACTGGAGATTGAGAAGTCCCGAACAACTCCTTACCATCTTATGGGCAATGAGATGTGTGAGCGGTTCAACCGCACCCTTTGTAACATGTTTGGCACCTTGGATGCTCAAAGTAAGAGGGACTGGAAGTCGCATGTGGGCCCATCATACGTACAACTGCACGCGCCATGAGATGACTGGAATATCTCCCCATTTCTTGATGTTCGAGAGGCATTCACACCTTCCTGTGGACCTGGCCTTTTGACTGTATATAGAGCCAAGTACGCCGACATCGATGTCCAATTACACGAAGTCCTTAAGTGAACATCTTACGCCAGCCTAATCCATCCATACCGGTGTTTGTGGTCGGTAAGGAGAGTGGAGAAGGAAGGAAGAGGACGCTCCATCGAAACCCACTTTTACCAGTAGGTTCTATTCCCCGACAAGATGCGCCGATTCCGGTACCTAGGAAGGCATCGAGGACGGTACCCATTTCGGTACCTAGGAAGCGACGGGCACCAGCCCAATCTGGGCCAGCAAGCAGTGCGGAACAACCTGTATCCAACCCCTTATAAATTTGTACCTTATAAAAAACCTTATAAAAAAGTACCATGGTTTACCATGAATTACCATGGTAAATCCATGGTACATCTTTACCATGGTTATTTTACCATGGTTTACCATGGTAAATCCATGGTACATCCTTTACCATGGTTATTTTACCATGGTTTACCATGGTAACCATTGGTATAAATTTACCACGGTTTGCTGTACCATGGTAATTGCATGGTAAACCATGGTACATTTTTACCGTGTTTTTTTTACCATGGTTTACCATGGTAATCCATGGTACAAATTTACCATGGTTAGCTGTACCATGGTAATTCCATGGTAAATCAAGGCACATAGTTACCATGGTTAGTTTTTACAATGGTTTACCATGGTACTCATTTACGACGGCATGTAGGTATAGATTTGCTATACAGCTGTGGTATATTTTCCCATGTCAAGTATCTGGATAACCATGATCTTTTTGAATGTGTAAAAAAATAAGTTAACTATATGGTGAACCATGGTTCACTAGCTATGGTGCAACTATGATGCAAACTGACTGTCACCGACTGTGATCAAAGAAAGTCATATTTAATGCATACATTTTGTTTAATTTTTCCTATGTTGTTCAATAATTACAGAATGCAGGGTTAACGTTTATTCATAATATTTATGCTGCAAAACTCGGTAATATCTTCCCTGGGATTACGTTGTATTCAAGTCCCATAACATGTTGATCGCGAGTGTGTGTGAAACTTAATTATTTCCGGATTAGTTCCCAAAAGGATATATGGAAACTCCAGACACAATGCCGGTTTCATCACACCCTCAACATGACGTGAACACAACATAAATCAAGTACCCGTTAATCCTACTTTCAGGTCAAAAGTCAGCGAGGCTTTACATCTCCGCCTGGGGTGAAGTAAATGTAAACATAACCCAACATGAAACAATGCCGTTGGTGAACAATTAATTCACCAATCAAGTTGATTTAGCACAAATCGCCAATCTGTAATAGCCAGTGGATGTAACGCTGTTATTAAACAAAACAAAATAGTTTCATGCTAAGATTTTCAGCCTTTTTTATTTGCATTATTCCGGTATTTCTATTACGGCGTACCGAAATTTGAAGGGGCCATGGTTCCGCAGAGGTAAAACAACTTCTCGCCAGCAGCATGCTTCAGTCTTTTCATAAATACGAATATATATAGATATAACGTGAAGATAATACTGGAAATGCATCAGTGAATTTCTTGTATAAACGCTAGATAAAAATGAGATAAAAGTGCGAAGTTTATCGCCTGTAACAGATAATAACTCCATCACAGATGATCATTCGGAACCGCCGAGCGGAAATCTACGAAGGGAGCCGAGATGATACGAATGCGCAGATCACGTGCCTCTCCAACCAAAACGAGACTAAGCTAACAGGAAAAAAATGGCGGTCGGAAGTGTTTACGGGAAACACGTTAGGACAGGTTTCAAGTTCGAGGTAATTCTTCGTCAGATCATGAATAATTTGACCAAGACTATGGCATATAAGTATGATAAGAATATAAATGTTAAATGTGTTGCGATCTCAGCAGGCATTACGCCTTTATTAAGCGGATTAGTGCACGTATGTCAACAAAAGGTTTGGTTAGGCATGGCAGGTGAACTTAACTAGGATTGAATGACACGTTCCACTCAGCGGGCGAAGTAGGAGTATATTGTGCCTGGTCGTGGGTGACTGGCGGCTTTTGAAGACTGGTTGCGATAACTTCCTGTCGGTTATTGTCACATTCGATGGTAAGTTCAGGCTGTATTCAATTCTGTGTGTTTTACTTCTTCTAGTGTAGTCAACGCTGTTATTAAACCTCTAGGCCTACTTTGTTTATACACCCATTATTCTCTATTTTATTTTGTACACAAACCCACATTTAATTTAATATTGTATGGCACATTATGTTTTATATAGGAGGGGTGGTTTTTGTTGGGGGGGGGGTGCCTGATATGATACACTTATACGTCTATTTTTATTTATTTACTTTGTAAATATTGTGTGACAATCCATAGGTTGTTTGGGGCAAGGACGTATTCATTATATTTAGCATTTAATTGCGTTCATGTTTCATGTAGTTCTCAGAAATAATATCTTGCGTGGCATGTTGTTGGGGAATCCAAGTCTGTGCAAGTTTTCACTGTGATCTGATTCTGCATGTAGCTGTGACTATTTAAATATTACATTGTTGCATAAATGTTGCTGAAATTTGCCAATATTCAAGGTATGAGGAAAAGACTTAGTATTTTTGGAATAATTGTGGCGCATAATGTCGTATGGGAAATATTAGAGGGTAATATTTTTAGTTTATGTAGATAAGTTCATTTCAGTGATTTACAGTGACCAATCTTGTTTTGTGTCTTCTTCGTTTTTCAATATTATTATGTTTTTTAAACACAGGACTTTCATCAATGGTAGAGAAATTATCAAGTCTGATATCGGCTCAGGACGCCAGGAAAATGACGAATGGACTGCTGCAAGGGATCTATTCAGAGGATTATGGCTGGTGAAATAGCCGAAATTACTAGTGAGTATAACAACTTCATATCATTAGTTTGCTAATAAACTTCAGAGCCCGAGTTTTGCTCTCCCAATCACATCTCTCTCCTTTTGTTCACAAGAGAGGGAAAACTATCTCTCCTAATAAATAACAGTTTACACTGTATTATATCGCAATCACACCCATTATTGCACAACCCACCCTCATACAGCATTTCGAGGGAGTTATTTATGTGATTTCTGCTTCTTTCGAGGCTCAAGATGTGCACTTGTATAATGTTTCATGTCTATATTCCATATGTATACTTGGAATTTCTATTCGGATTGTCCTTGCTTGCCCATTATATATTTCACATAGCGTCGCTTAAACCAGACTTTTGGCAAGCATTTTAGATTCCCATTTTAAAATGCGCATACTATGCGAATCACTACAATAAGCCAGGGGGAATTGGACTATCTCTCTTGAACTACTGTTGCTGTTTTATTATGTTTAACTATACTGTACTATATCAGTCAGTGTTCCCGGTTGTTTATGTTTCATGTATTATACTTTCACAGAGATTGCGCAGAAGTTTTTTAAAGACACGAATGCGGCGAAGAACCTAAAAAGAAAACAGAAGCTCCCTCAAATTTGACGTTGTAATATAGTTCGAAGTATATACCGGTTTAAATAAATGTTATTATTGTACATCATTTCTTTTTGTTATGTTCCTTGTTCCCGTGTGGAGTTTCAGAACCCAATGCTTTTGCACTGAAAGCATAAATTGTGCCTTCGTTTTCGACAAACATACCCACAGCGGTGCAGGGTTGCAACTGTTCCACCATACTATCTGCAGATGTATTGCATCATTAATATACAAACAGGGGTTCGCCACACTATCTGTCGATATATTGCATCATTAATATACAAACAGGGGTTCGCCATACTATCTGTCGATATATTGCATCATTTATATATATGCATCCTGTATCATTGAATTGGTAGGGAAAGGAGTCCGTGTTCGTGTTTAAATCTCATTAAACTGAATTCATCAAGTAATAACAAGATGTCCTTCAATTTACCATACGAGGTAAACTTTATATACTACTTTTGAAATAAAACTGATCAGCAAACTTTTAAGCAAATAGGAGCATAAGGAGAAAATGCAGTCTTTTCCCTCCTATGTCCGAGGGCGGGTGCGGTGGGTAACTGGGCTGGAGATGAACAGTTGCCCCGGGGGTTCATCTCTAAGGCATTCATAATGCTGTTCATTTGCTAGCAATGAATACGGATTAAGTTTTGGGGAGGGGGAGACCCGGGTACAAGAAGCATCATATATTGCCTACGTAACATTCTGTGCCGTCCAACCGACGAATCTGCTCAAAGTTACCTGAAATGGGACGAATACCAAAATTCCTCTTATTATATTTTGCTACTTTGCGTAAACTGAATGCTAGAATTTCACAACTGTTATTTCTTCAATGAAAATTTCACCCTGTTTTCTTTCAGGTACTCTTGGTGTGGCTCGGATGTCAAGCTAAATAAGTCTACAGAGAGAAATAAATTATGCGAAGCTATGCTACTGGTGTTATGCGTTAAAGGTGAAACACATTCTGTTTTTATTTTCACCATTATATAACGCCATTCCATCCCCTCGTGATAAAGAGCGAGGTCCATAAGGTTCACGGTCACGCATTACTTATGACCTTCTCTGAAAGATATTTTAGTTCAGCACCGAACCTCGCGAAGGTTCCCTAATACATCTTCAGTGTTAATTCCACGAAGTCTATTTACTTTGGAGTCAAATATACAAGCGCCTAGTCTATCATTCAATGTCCAGCCATCGTCCATTCAAGCATTTCCGCGTCCATAATCCAAATTACAAGCGTCTAGCCCGTCATTCATAATTTAGCCGTCGTCCATTAACGAATATTCGCGTCCATAATCCAAAGACTTATTCCATATTCCATATAACAGTATTAGCACCAAATTCAAAATGACAATCATAGTATACATAAACATAGGCTAGTTTCCTGCAAGAGAGAAGCGGTCAACAGTTTTCAATGATGCCGACAGGACATCATGGTGTTCCAAAATATAAAATTTGAAGTACAAGGGTTCATACGGCCCCTAGCCCCGGGTTAAGCGGAATTAGACACAAGTTACGAAACGTAACGCCATAGATCTTGCAGGCTACGCTCGTATTTCACTATCAGCATGCGATATGTATCGCCAAATTTGAGAACTTTGAGTGGAGGCGCTTGTTGGAATAGCCCTGTTTTATAAGTTTCTGTAACAATGTTTTGTGACGTTGATTAAAATCGTCACATTTAACACAGGATCTGTATACGCCATATGCAGGTCCCACTGAAATATTACTGTCCAAAAAGGGATAGTTTACGATGTCGAAATTGTAATCGTCTCATTTGTCATAAAGTCGACGAGAGAAAATGCTCGCTTCATTTTTGTAGAGATATAGAGTTTCTTTCAAATCCAGTGAAGGTGGATATATATCCTTCACTGCGTCATTTATATAGCGATTATCTACAGCGAGAAGATCGTCTATATAGGTGAATGAGAAGGAACGGACAGGTCAGCCAACAGGGGTCAGCCAACAGGAGTGCACAATTAGTACCCATTGGAATACCTATATGCTGCTGATATATTGTGTTGCCAAATTTCACATATATATTTTTAATGAGAAATTCAAGCAGCTCTATAAACAACGAAATATCCCATGAATGATATCTCTTGTATGTAGAGGATTAAAGAATGCTTGATGGCTTCCGAAAAAGACCTAAATTCACATAAAGATCTAAATTCACATAAAGACCTAATTCACATAATAACATTGACACCAAATTAAAAGGATAAATCATACTTTACATAAAGCTCGTCTATGTTAAGTGTATATATGGTTCAATGTTCAAAGCTAGGTTAAAGCATAAGGTCACGGTATGGAGCCTTACAAGATTACTCTTGTATTATTTATGCTCGCGATTAAGGAGTTAATTTGCCTAATCTTGAGACCCAAGGTGTGTTCCATGCCATGACGATCTCACGGTGAAACATATTCTTATCGAATGCATAGATTTGAAGATTGTAAGAGATGCTTTTTATCGAGCGACTGCTTTGGAAAATCTGAGGTGAGGATTCGTCCTCTGTACATGTTACTTGACAAATATATGTAGGTTTATTGTTTTGTTGAGAAATTTAAGCCGTACACGCTTAAAACTAAAGTGTTGAAACTTACTCGTAAAGTGTTGAAATAACCCTTTAAGTGTGTCCACAGGGGCTGCTCTTTAAGTGTTGTCCCTGTGGACACACTTAAAGGGTTATTTCAACATTTTACGAGTAAGTTTCAACACTTTAGTTTTAAGCGTGTACGACGTCGGACATTACAGGTTAGTTTCTCTGGGTATTCTTACATTTACCAGGTAACCCCATACTGAGGCGTTTACTCAATCATGCGTCCACGATTTAACATCAGACGAGTTGTTTGAGCTGATCTGTCATCACAGCCCCCGATCTAGCATATCTAATTTCGCTTAAGCCGATGTTAGGGGCCGTGTGGATACTCAATAGTTTCCACATGACCATCTGAAAAAAGCGCGGCTGGGATACTAAGGCTACGTCCGAGAATCCTCAGTATTTTCCGGTCTGAATGTTAGATGCTGAGGGATGCTTTCCTGTAGGGTCATACGTTTGCTTTTTAGTCGCCAGACGTCGACAATTTTTCCCACCTATCGCTCCAACACTCCAGGTCATCATAAAAATAGACCTTAGCTTCTCACAGATCTTGTCGTAAGAGGCGAATAACTGGGGCATCCGTGGGCTTCTCGGGCGTGTAAAGGAATAGGACCCTTCCCGTGGGGGTCGGGATGTTAAAATGAATAGGGCCCTACCCGTGTGGTTTCCGGGTGTGAAAATGAATAGAAATCAAACGTCGTGATATGACGGAAATACTGTTGAAAGCGAAGTGAAATCTTATTCATTCACCCACTCACTCGCTCACTCACAAGTAGCTATATAGTTGATAAACTAGAAATCTGAGGACTTTGAACGATGGGTTATGGTACTGATGGAAATCAACCAAGATGCTCATTTTATGCACACGTGCTTAAATTGTTTGCTCTGCATACTTATCCCCACACGCTGCCCGAACGCAGCAACTTATGTCAACCATGAATCCATTCATGAAACGCCCCGCAGCGGCATTTTCTCTCGAGGTCAGATTAGATCCTCCAGAGAGCTGTATTGAAATCCACACATTGAATCCACCAATTCGTTTGGCAACGTTCATCGCAGAAGACATCAAAACGATCAAGTTCCCTTGATACATGCTATTTTGACTGTCTTCATCATTAGCAGCTTGCGAAATCATGAGATTACAATCCTTCATCAGGACCTTATTGACCATCTAAGTTCATTATATATTATGTGTGTTCAAGAAAACTAATCGTAGATATATTAATATCGGAAACCATAAAGCATTCTTTAGCTCTACTACATACAAGAGATATCATTCATCCGATATTTCTTTGTTAAATATGGAGTTGCTGTAATTTCTCATTAAAAATATCTATGTGAAATTTGGCAACGCAATATACCAACAGCATATAGGTATTCCAGTGGGTACTAAATGTGCACCCCTGTTGGCTGACCTGTATCTGTTCTCTTATGAATATGACTATATACAGGGGCTTTCAAAAAACGATCCATTCAAAGCCCAGTCCTTCTAATTCACCAAACGCTATATAGACGATCTTCTCGCTTTAGATAATCGCTACATAAATGACGCAGTGAAGGATATATATCCACCTACATTGGACTTGAAGGAAACTACAGATAGCCCTAAAGGCACATCATATTTAGACCTGTATCGCCATAAAAATGAATCATCTGAATCATCAATGACGGACCAGAGGCTTGTAATTTAAATAACTCTGTCGACATTCAAAAAGTTCCGCGGACTTTGAAAAATGTCCGGACGGTACGTCATGGCTATAGTTATGTGATGTGTGTTCACTCCTGGTACATGCCGCCAGTTTAGGGATTTCTGAAAGCCTAACCGAGTAGACCACTGACAAATTTAATTTGTCTATTTTTATACAGTCGTTCAGGAATGTGTTTAAATTCCTGATGTATCAAAACATTAGGACATTTTTTCCATGAAAGTCTCCCACCAAACCACAACACACTCATCAAACGCAGGTTTCAAGAAGTACATCTTTTGTACGTCTGTTTATCTATGCATTTAAAACCGTATAGTTGAATACTGAATATCTGATCTGACGCCTACTGCAAATATATGTAAGTACAATTCTCCGGAGAAGGCAACTGACAATGCCTTACCCTAAACGTCACTGAATAGGATGTTTGTATTAAACAAGCAGTATTCAGAACCAAAAACAATTATCTTAACATGTAATATAGCGTACATGCTGCAATATACATGAACGGATAATAATCGAGCATAATCATAGAAAAAACCTAAAGCTATTATGGCAAGAAAACCGTATTTTACACATCCTCACTATTAGATTGGCGAAATTCTCCTGCAAAGAGAATATGCAACTCACAAACAACAGAATAACAACTTGGAAAAGGAAATTACCGGAGGGCAGGAAATAGTGCTAGCAATTGTATGGTTGATCAATCCAGCAAATTGTAAGCGTTTGGTCCGTCATTCATAATTCAATCGTCGTCCATTAAAGAATATCCGCGTCCATATTCCAAATTACAATACATATAAGGGAAGTGGGAAGAGGTGCCGACATACTGACTGAGTCACATGACTTCACAGTATAGTCTCCCGGTTAACCTATTCTAAAGCACATACCAAGAATCTAACGATTCGTGATATGTGTTGTATCTCAGGTAGGCTTTTATTGTACCTGTTCATGTGGCAACTTGGATGATATGACCACACGGCCCCTAGCACCGGCATAAGCGGTATTAGATACAAATCTAGAGAGCTATGATGGAAATGCTCTGACAACTCGTATATTGGTAATTGGTGAGCTGTTTCGCTGTGATAACTCGTAGACTGGGGATTGGTGAGCTGTGTCGTCGTCAGATGAAAATGACGGCATTTAACACAAAAGACTAGTCTGTAAAGCCCGATGTCGACCCAGCATCAACTTCCCACAAATGCCAACATATATCAAAGACCAAAAGGTCTGTACAGGGGGCGAGCCTCGGGGACGAAACGTCCACCAGCAGAATCTCGCCATATACAGGTAAAAATTACAATACATATAAGGGAAGTGGGAAGAGGTGCCGACATACTGACTGTGTCACATGACTTCACAGTATAGTCTCCCGGTTAACCTATTCTAAAGCACATACCAAGAATCTAACGATTCGTGATATGTGTGGAATACCTATTCCATATTCCTTATGACAGCATTAGCACCAAATTCAAAAAGACAATCATGGTATACACCAACACACCAAAACATCGTCATATGTGACCATGTGACGCTTAAACGCAGACATTCAGCTGCAGACCCGCTCCCTCGACAAAATGCATAATTCCTTAAAATGATATCCAAAATTCCTAGCATAGTCCGGGATTGATCGCATAGATCGTTATCCGAAATATCAGTTAAATATCTTTAATCATTATCCAAAATCATAGTCCGTGTCCATAGCGTAGTATTGTAATCTCACATTCATTAACATTTCCGCAAATTGTCTAAAAAGGACCTCATGCAAACATGCTAGTCACACCGTGAGTGTGCATACACGTATATCATGTATGACCAAAACAAGTGTTTGAAAATATTCCGCGTACTCAAAGAGGGAGGTGTAACAGTTCACCGAATCATTACATGAAGAGCAAAACAAAAATGGCCAAAAACAAATCACCATGAATAGAGAACATCATTTCATTGTCAAAACATTCAAGCAAAAGGAACATACTTATTTGGGACCAGAAGTAGACAGGCCATCGGAGTAAAAACTGTTATATCAGTAGGAAAGAATCAGGTCGGATATCTACGCGCATTTTCCAATTGATACAACTACATTATATTTATATACTGTTGCTTGCAACAAAAATAAACCAAACACAATTACCGTATGGTTATGTGTCTCAAAACAGCTTCATGGTTATCACCAATTACTAAACTTCTTTAACACAGCCAATGCTAAGTCTTAGCTCGTCCTGAAGTGTTAATATTCGGCTTGGATACAATAAGTACTACACTTGAAATAAGTTGCAAATACACGTTAATTGAACTCAAATCGCCATCTAACGTCCTAGGCTTATATCTGAGGATCAATACAAAAATTAAGAAAATTGCAGATAATACCACAAACACATTATTGACCGGTATGTGATCACAACTTCGCAGCAAAAATTAACCAGTCTCTTACAGCCTAACCGAGGATTGTAATGGCTCCGCAACCTATATCAGCCAGGCTTATAGCCCACCAAGAATTATAATACATAGCGCGTACACTTACTTTACTCAGAGTATCCTAAGGACTTACCAATAGACGCGCGACAACTTGAGTTTCATTAAGCTCTAAAACGTTAAGTGTTAGTATACCAGCTACACTAGCTATCATGGATACCTCATCGAATAAAAGTCCCAATCAAAATTCACTGTGGAAATCACATCGCAATCACGTTCTCAACAAAAGTTCAAAGGCATCACAAATTTAACAGTCACAGATTCATGCAATCTACTAATTTTATCGTTGGTATATCAAGCTGGCTAGACATGCAGTATTATCGGAAATAAAGGAAACAAAACCCGCACAATATATGATAGTTGCTAATAGTTCATATAATGCGTTGCCGTGGTAAGCATCAGATGCTTGTCTTATACATCGTACCAACCTATTTATGGATTTGGTCCGATATGTTCCATGATATTTGTGGGAATACGACGTCTCATTGTTTGATCACACGCCGTCTGAAACCGTCTCATCACACGCACCAAGCTCGGGGAAAAGAAAAGAAAAAAAAGAAAACACAAATAGAAAAATACCGAATGACAAATGCGAAGCTGAACCACACCGACACTTATCAACCACTTACCAATCATACATAGGTAACAAAATATATCAATAGAAAAATACCAAATAAAAATGCTAAGCTGAACCACTCTGCCACTCAACAATGAGTATATCAACCTCGTATCAACCAATATATCAACCACTTACAAACCATGCATGTATAAAAAAAATATCAAATAAAAATTCAATTTCGAACTACACTGACACTCACCAGCTAGTATATCAATCGCGTATCAACCTATACATCAACCACTTATCAACCAGGTTCAGGGAAGTAAGAAAAAGGAAAATACCGACTGAAAATTCAATGTCCAATCACCAACCAGTATATGACCCGCGTATCAACCAATATATAAACCGCACGCCGAGAGATTGCACTCTGAAGTCATCAGTACCGCGAAGCCGCACAGCTGAAAGATATCAATTGCAACTTTTGCTTAAAACGCTAAGTTAGACCAAAAGTATTCAAATTGGATAAGATTACAATCAATATCAACTTTTGTGTTTGAATGAATGTGAATTCTACTATATTAGATTTCTGTGATTATGATTGAAGATCAAATAATTAGTTTAAATACACACAAGAATCGTTGCGTCCTATTGACAGTCACACCACCAAAATATATGCTAATTGTTGGCAGGGTCTTATTGAGCTCGAATCATATATAGTATAGCTTGAAACCTAGTTTAGTGGAACTAGGAAGACGGAAAGAACAAAGCTGCTGAAAACTGAATTGTAACCAATCCAATATGTACAATTATTTTCCATACACGAGGAAGTCTCAACTTTGTATGTTTGATTTGGTCTAAGGAAATAGTACTCTTTCTCTCCAAAATAACTCACTTCAATGCAATAAGCAAGTTCCCAACTAAAGCGAACAGCTGTATTGTTTGTTAATATGTTTTTTTAATTTCCATCATTACTAGTGTCTGATATTGACTGGAGGGCGGGAGTGTGGCCATGGTGAAAGAGTGCACGCTCGTAATCTCGGCTGCTGGTCTGGCGTGGGTTCGAATCCCACCGAGGACTTTCAGGATATGAAAATATCCCCGCTCACAGCTGGGCTTATCAGTGCCCAGGGTAAAAGAAACTGTGGGCGCTGTCGTGTCTAGGCACATGTAGGCACCGTCGTGATATGGCTGAAAAATTGTTGAAAACGAAGTTAAATCCTACTCACTCACTGATATTGACTGATGGACTGAAGCTTCTTGAAAACACCTCACAGGTTGATAAATAGAAATTTTATTCACTACAGCAAAGCCAAAATATTTAAATCAGAATTCATGATTGCTGGTCTTTCATTATAAAAGGATCTGAAATTGTGTGCATGTGTTCATTCCAAAACTAGCAGAATCACATAAATAAATGTTGATAATCTGTCAGTTGGTTATTACTGCGACAAATAAATTTAGGGCTTCAGCGAAGATCTTCGTGTGCAGGGTATTCAGTCAAAACCTTAGGATGCCATCGCCTTCACCAGCGGGATTCGCACTATTATAATGTGATATTGGATTCGGGTGAATATCAGGTGATCAGCGATCAAAACATAAAATTTGACAAACTAAAATTACTGTTTTATTCCCATTAAAAACAACGCGTGATCGATGACACTCAATGAATGATGAATGATTTTGTTTAAAATTAATATGCATGAACCTGAAAAGAAAGAAAAAATCAAAATCAAATCCCAAAGTGAGACAAAAAAATAAACAAAAGACCCTAAAGCACCCACTGGAAAATTATACAACCCTACAGAACTAATTTAAGCCAGCACAACTCGTTAATCTAGATCCGAAAAGTCAGAAACAGATTAACAATTAATTAAGGTATTAACCAGAGGGTGCACAATACATGCCTGTCATTCCGCTCCCCATCTCAGTATATTAATTTCCAAAATTAAGCGAACGGGTCAATGGAGGATAAACTCTTGACGATCAGATTTCATTTCAACTCGTGGTGAACGCAGATGGTTTCACCACGAGGAAAAATTTTGTCACTTATTACTATTGTTTTTCAGCAATTCAATGAATACACGGAGCTCATAATGATCGCAGCTTTATTCTCGTGTATTCTTTCCAAATATTTTTATCGAATCAATGAAATCTTATCGAGAATAACGTGGGACTAAAATAGTACCCAGATGTAACTTAGACAATCACTCCGCTCTGTCACCGGAAATAGTGCCAACGACAACAACGTAATGTTCTAAACACTCAGAACCACTCTTTGGATTATGGACGCGGATATTCTCTAATGGACGACGGCTGGATTATGAATGACGGACTAGACGCTTGTAATCCATACAACAGGCTACATGCACAGTACAGCTAACCACTGCTGTGCTTTTACTTCATTCTAAAATGAATTAATGCAGCTGATTTCTTTCAAGGGCTTTATTAAATCGAAATACTCCGGTCGTCAGAAATAAAATTTCTTTAGGAATCAAAATGGCCGACCAGTCGAGTTACAATAATTTTTCGCCCACACCAGGTCTAAAATAATTCTACGGCCGAAAATAAACCTGGTGTACTTCTGATCCCAATTGAAGTAGGAACCACTTTTAGAGAACACAGAATGGCAGACCTACCTGCAAATGCTTGCACTGAGGTTCCGCTGGTTCAACGAAATCTAGCCTACCAGCCGTCTCCTTGGTTGTTATTTCCAGCGGGAGGCTTCCATTGGCTCACAACAAGACCCTGGCATTCACTGTTACCACAAGACTCGGGCGAGGTCATGAAACTCTGACATATGATGATTTCGGGTCTGACGCCGCCATAAAATTTTTGTGTATAGAAGATGTAGGCAAGGGTTTGAACTTCCGGTAAACTTCATTGCCCATAGTTTTTCAAGATTTGCAAGGTTGGTATTTTACGCTTACAAAATATTTGACTTTGAGAAATATGGAAGGAACCTGGCCACATTTTATGACCCGCCCCCAAGCTGTTGCCATGGTAATATTTTGGCACATCCTGAATTCAATGTGCTGTAGCTCGAAATCGAGCGGCTCATCAAGGGTCCATATATCGCTATGTTTTTAGGCGAACAACCCGCCTCTCTGACAAAATAGTTAGCACTAACGAAATATTGG
Source organism: Hanleya hanleyi (assembly GCA_036873755.1). NCBI lineage: Eukaryota > Metazoa > Mollusca > Polyplacophora > Lepidopleurida > Hanleyidae > Hanleya > Hanleya hanleyi. The sequence continues at coordinate 66,498 of JAVTVY010050392.1, forward strand.
GAACCACTTTTTCTTGGGATTTGCCTAGCTGATTTACTACATAAAAAGTAAGGAACAGTACTAGTGGCGTCTAACCTAAAGAGATTTTGGAAATTTTTATCCAGACTCCCGATGCTGAACTAGGTTCCTCCACTTGTTTTAAAAGCATGGATGATTGGTTTAGAAAATACGGGGAGAGAATTTCCAAATATCCTTCCCCAGAGTATGGCAAATTTGGCTGTCGGTTGTGGTGCAGGGCGAAAACAAGTCAAGGGGATATGGCCGTCTCCAAAGGGTGGGAGAAGGGAAATTCTGGCTCACCGGTTACAATATATGGTGACCACGAGGGAGTTTAACCTCTCCATAGAAGATCGAGAATATCACCCGATAGATGTCAGATACATTTGCCATAAACCGAGCTGCCTTAACCCCTCCAATCTCACCCTCAAATTGCATGCTATTAACCTGGAGCGGATGCACTCTGTATAATCAGGGTCATTGCAGCAAATGCCATATCCCCCACTGGTTCATCTAATTCTTGAACAGAAAGTAATCCTCGCCATTAACTGACTGACACCCACATTTTTCTTAGCCGCGCTAATTTATAGTATTTGTGAAGTTCATGGAACTGTGGTCTTTTTTCATTCACGGCCACAGGCATAACGATGTCTTTTTAAATACACATTTCTCCCTCAGCTAAAGTTTTTGCATGCAGTTCATAGAGAATTACCCTTTTCGAAATTCTATACGCTTTTCATCTAGCGCTACCCTTCAGTTGCTTGCGCCTGTCTGCAGCTCTCTTGTCTAGCTTTCAATCCAGGTACAGCGCTTGTATCCCTCGTAATTGCTGCACTCACAGATTCACACTGTTTTATCACAGATTTAGCCATTCCAGAGCTTACAGCATTGATTACAAGCGTCTAGTCCGTCATTCATAATCCAGCCGTCGTCCATTAGAGAATATCCGCGTCCATAATCCAAAGACCTATTCCATTTTCCATATAACAGTATTAGCACCAAATTCAAAAAGACAATCATAGTATACAAACACATAGGCTTGTTTCCTGCAAGATAGAAGCGATCAACAGTTTTCAATGATGCCGGCAAGACATCATGATGTTCCAAAAATATCAAATCCGTATCGCTGATCAGTATTCTTAATCCATAATATTCATTGTAAAGTCGTCATCTAAAGAATGATGTATCTCAGTCACGCTTTGATTGTGCCTGTTCATATGAGTACCACGAGGTTCTTGAAGTACATGGGTTCATACGGCCCCTAGCCCCGGGTTAAGCGGAATTAGACACAAGTTACGAAACGTAGCGCCATAGATCTTGCACGCTACGTTCGTATTTTGCTATCAGCATGCGATATGTATCGCCAAATTTGAGAAACTTTGAGTGGAGGCCCTTGGTGGAATAGCCCTGTTTTATAAGTTTCACTGTGTGTTTCACTGTCACTGTGTGTTCGAGCAGCAAAATTGCTGGAGAAGGTCAGTCTTTTTTGGAACTGATTTACTTATGGCACGATTCACTGCCTCACATATCAGTGTATTCAACATATTGTAATTAGTGAGAAATTTCGACGGAAAGTGGGCTTGATTGGAGCGCCAACATACCCGGATGAAATTACATAAACCCTCAGAAGACTACGGTTCAGCCAGTATTTCTCTGGACTTAAAATAGATTACAACAGAACACGCATTGCTGAATATAGTTTTTACTATATATGCATCTTGAAGCAGCTACAACATTTGTTTACTCTACCGGTGGCAGTATGACAGTAAATGATAGAATAAACTGTAATATGAAAACGCCAAACATTCTATTTTATTAATTTAGAATGAATGAAACTCCGAAGATTGAAGTCATTTTGATATATTCTCTTTTATGCTGTCCCGAATGAATGAGTGCAGTGCCAGACCCATCAAATGCTCAGTACAATTATGACTCTGTCTAAAAAGTAAAACATCCTCGTCAGACTCGAGATTCACAAAGTAAAAGTTTAGTTCAGTTATAAAACCATCCAATATTAAACCATATAGAATTGTTTCTCACAAATAACTGTGTTCGCAGATGTTTTACTCTACCTGATCTAAAAGTTCATGAAATGGAATATCGAAAATAGCTTTGTCAAGCCAAACTACACTGGAAACTAAAACATCTCGTAATACATATATGTACTGCGACATTTAAGTTTGCATGCACAAATGACTGAGAAAAGTATGATAGCTAAGAAGTCTACTTTTACGTGAAAGCATGGTGACTAAGAACTCAATATTTCACACATCTTCCCTCAACAAAAGATGGATAATACGATCGTAGAGAGTTCATTCATCACACGTAACAAAATGCATATTTCATTAAAATGATATCCAAAGTAGCGAAGGCAAAATAATGTACCAAAACATTACACAAACACAAAACAATTTGCCAGAAGATGACACAAAAACAAAACAATTTGCCAAAACACAACATGGAAAGCAAAACAGTTTACCAAAGCATTACATTTACGTGAAAGGCAAAAATAAATGGCCAAAACAAATAACATTTAACTGTATCAAAATGTCAAAACTCAAATCTACATGTAGGCTAATGTCAATCAGAGCAAACAGGAGCACATTTATTTGGAAACAGAATTAACGTACCAGTTCATTGCAAGAAAAACTATGATGTCAGTAGAAAGGAATCGCATGCTGAAACTCGATAAGTTATGACAAAAGAATTCTGCACAAAATGGCAACGCATATTGTCCAATTAACACCACTGCATGGTATCTCAATATCGTTGCAACAAAAATATTCGAACACAGACACAATTATTCTGTTGTTATGTCTCAGACAATTTCCATGGTTATCACCAAGTATTAGACTTCTCTAGCATGATCAGTGCTAAGTCATACCTCATCCTGAAAGGTTAACATTAGGACCTTATGTTACTCATTATGCATGTTATGAAAGCTAGAAGTTTTAATGGTTGACATGGAAAGCGATATATACTGCCCTTAAGGAAATGGTCAATTCGAGTTATCCGAAACTGATTCGTCACCCAACGTCTTAGACTTATATCTGAGTATTCAAACAATGATGATAAAAGTTCAGGATGATACAAAAACAAATAACCAGGCCCCTAACCGGACATTGTGAGGGGCTCCGCAGCCGACATCAACCAAGCTCTTATAGCCTGCCAGGCATTTATATGCTACAATAACCGGTATGTACACAGTGTATCAATGATCTTAGTTTCATTTAGCTCAAATACGTTAAGTGCTTAGCTTACTAGCTATTAAGAAACCAATCAGGATAAATGTCCTAATAAAAAATAAATAAATCACTGTGGAACCACCTCACAATGTTCTCATCCAAAGTTCAAAAGCTAGATTTACCAATCTTCAAATCACTAAATTTACCAGTCACAAAGTCCAATGCAATCTACCAGTTTTATCATTGATGTATCAACTTCACTGGGCATGCAGTATTGTTAGTAATAAACGAAACAAAACGCGCACAATATACGAACGATGCCAACAGTTCATATAAGGCGTTACCATGGCACACATCACATGATTGTTCAATACGTGTTACCAAACTGTCTGAGGATTCAGTCAAGAATGTTCCAAGTAATTTATGAGAATACAATGTCTCAGAGTTCGTTAGGGCATGACCCATTTCTGTAAACTGCAAATCGTTCATCACACGCAATATTGTCAATCAATGGAAAGGCACAACGTCAGACAGAAAGTTCGTGGAAGTCCAGGCAGGGCGTATATCACAAAACAGCTATGTTCAATCACTAGACATAAGGCAATGCTAAGCGAAACGAATCAAACTGTACCTGTAGATACTGTATCCACGGAATGGACTCGTTCCGGAGGTTTCTGGCAAACGCTGCCACGTCACCAAGGAAGAGAAGAAACATGTCGTTGTCATATGAAGGAACGGTATTTGGGTCGATCACATCTCAGTGTCCCGGTGGAATCCTTGCCCACCGTTCAAGGCCCAAAACACGCACACAATTGAGATGACAATCTGACATACCTGGATAGTTTCTATGCAGTCGTGGACATCAATTTGGAATTCCGTCAAGTCATAATTACAAGGCAGTTCAAGGAGAAGTCACACGAGGAGTTGAACAGGGTCACACATTTCAGAATGGCCAACATCGTCAATCACCACCTGGGTGACTTACCGTCTGCAAAACCTCAGCAGGTGAAAAAAGGAAGGAGGGTCCTGTGTCGTCAAACGATGAAGAAACATACAGCAGGTCGTCGAAATAAGCCAGGCCGTCATAAGATCGTATTCGTGATGGGATTGGAGGTTACCACAACCAGTAAAGAATCTGGAAATGTAGACGTGGAAACTCTCATGTGCTGTTGTTCACTGATCTTCTCGATGTATCGGGAAATTTTTTATATTTGCCGCCAAGCTCGCCAATGTAATTTGTAGGAAGTTTCGGCGGAAAGTGGGCTTGTATGAGGCGCCGACATATCCGTGTGAAATTACATAAACCCTCAGAAGACTCCGGGTCGACCAGTGGCCAGTTTTTCCCCCTATCACTATTGTTGTCGGTCACAATTTATTTTTGTCGCTAAATCAATCATTCTTTTGTGTCTTGTAGAGTTTCCCACTGTCGTCTTTCGAAATTCCAAAATATTGCGGATTATTGTATCTACAGTCCAGCCCTGCATTAAGAGAGGCATTGATAGGTAAATCAAACACTGTATTCATACTGTGAATTTCCACTATAATATCCAGTAGGTCCGCCTTATTCGGAGCGCGATAAGTTTTTCTCCGACAACAGTACTACTCTTGTGCATCCCATATATTGAAGGGCTGGACATATTCAGTGCATTCAAAATCTCACAAAATTCTGTGTTGGCCATGATAGTGTGACTCGAGGCCACCTGTACTCTGTTGTTGAATGCAGCAGGATTCCGTCCCGTTCTCCTAGTTGTGACCTCATCATACAGTTTTTAGAGTCCGGCCGGAACCAACAGTAGTAACAGACCAAGCTTTCGTCGAATGCGATCCCCTCTTAACCTCATTCATTCTGTAGATCACACTACATATTCCCTTTGCAGCGTGGGCTATTCCTATGGTCTTCAAATGAAGAGTTCCATAGATCTGCCGTCTTCCCAATCTGTAGTATTTTGTAGCTGTTGATTTCGGGGTCCTGGTTTAACCCCTTCTCGGGCTCCATATGCTCATCCATCAAGGTTGGAAGATGTGGTCCTGGTCTCAATATCCCTGTATTGCATCGGTCCATGTCTGCTTCTTGAAGACTGATACATGCAATGCTCTCCTTCCCACTTTCAGACTTGACATAAGTAAGAAATTTCTCCCTATCAAGTCGAACATACTTTTTCTCACTGCTAGATGAACTATAGCTTAACCGGAAGACTACACTGTCAGGTCACGTGGTTCTGTAAGTATGTCGGTACCTCTTCCGTTTTATGTGTTGTAATTTTTACCTGTAGATGCCGCGATTCTGCTGGTGGACGTTTAATCCTCCAGGCCCGCCCCCTGTACAGACCTTTTGGTCTTTGATATATGCTGGCATTGTGAGAAGTTGAGGTTGGGACGACATCGGGCCTTATAGACTAGTCTTCTGTGTAAAATGCCGTCATTTTCATCCAACGACGATACAGCTCACCAATCCCCAGTTTGCGAGTTGTCACAGCGACACAGCTCATTAATTGCCACTATACGAGTTGTCAGAGCATTTCCATCATAGCTCTCTAGATTTGTATCTAATACCGCTAATGTTGGTGCGAGGGACCATGTAGTCATGTCCCTCAAGTTGCGGTATGAGCAGGTAAAATAAAAGCGTACCTGAGATACAACACATCACGAATCGTGAGATCCTTGGTATGTGCTTTAGAATAGGTTAACCGGAAGACTATACTGTGAAGTCATGTGGCTCTGTCAGTATGTCGGCACCTCGTCCCACTTCCCTCATATGTGTTGTAATTTTTACCTGTATATGGCGAGATTCTACTAATGGACGCCTCGTCCCCGAGGCCCGCTCCCTATACAGACGTTTTGGTCTTTGATAAATGTTGGCATTGTGGGAAGTAGATGCTGGGTGGATATCGGGCCTTACAGATTAGTCTTTTGTGTTAAATGCCGTCATTTTCATCTGACGACGATACAGCTCAAAAAATCCCAAGTGTACGAGTTGTCACGGCGACACAACTCAACAGTTACCAGTATACGAGTTGTCAGAGCATTTCCATCATAGCTCTCTAGATTTGTATCTAATACCGCTTATGCCCGTGCTAGGGGCCATGCGGTCATATCATCCAAGTTGCCACATGAACAGGTACAATAAAAGCGTACCCGAGATAAACACATATCACGAATCTTTAGATTCTTGGTATGTGCTTCAGAATAGGTTAACCGAAAGACTATACTGTGAAGTCATGTGGCTTTGTCTGTATGTCGGCATCTCTTCTCACTTCCCTTATATGTGTTTCATGTATATTATATGTAATTCATCTGCTTCTCTAAATTGTTCTAGGTTATGTGGCATATTTCTCTGATTAAAGCCATTCCTCGGGTTATGGTTCCTGTTATAATACTGTTTCCCTTTCTAAAACATATCTGAGACTAATGAACTTTACCAGAATAATTGTTTCTGTTTAATGTATTCAAACCCTAAGTTCTTTTATATGGGTTATCTTACCAAGGTCAGTGACCAGTCATACCATGTTATGTAACAGGCTGGATTATTAGTGTAACCAAGTCTGATATGGTTGATAATTTTGATCTTACTCATTTCACGTGACATCACAATGAAAGGCTCTTTCTTCCCATGTGACATTGAAGTGGCTACTAGGGACAGAAAATCAAACAATGACGATAAAGATTCAAATTTACTATATTTAGGGGGGGGAGGATGATTTCCTGTTGCATAACTTCAGCCTGTTAAATACTAGAACAATTGCTTAGAAACACTGAATGATAACACAAAACAACGAACACAAAATATTTCAAGGTCTTGATTTTTATTATGAAATATATGAAAATATATATAACAGTTCGTCCCTGACAAAAACACTTTTTTCGGTGTAATTCTTGTCTTCGAATTTACAGTATCATCACACGTATATATATACACGATCTGTAAAGCATATAGTAGCAATTTAGTAGAATTCTTTTCCATTGTTTGACTCCAACATTAGATGTTGTGTATAGTCAAGATGAAGGCAAAGTTTTGAACTTCCGGTGAACTTGATTGGCTATAAGAGATTCTCAAGATTTGCGTGGTTGGTAATTTTCCCTTACAAAATATTTGACTTTGATAATTTTGGAAGGAACCTGGCAACATTTTAGAAAAAAAGTATTTTAATCCCCTCTTTGATGAATCGCCCCAAACTGTTGCCATGATGATATTTTGGAACATCCTGAATTCAATGTGCTGTAGCTCGAAATCGAGCCGCTCATCAAGGATCCATATATTTTTTTTATTTTAGGCGACTAACCCGTCTATCTGACAAGGTAGGCCGTTAGTTTAACGAGACATTGGGAATGACTTTTTCTTGAGATGTTCCCAGGTGGTTTATTACAGAAAAAGAAGAAGGAAAATTACTAGTGGCGTTTAACATCCGGCCAGTCAACCTCTACCACACAGGCAATAAAATGGCAATAAACACAAGCTGACAATTGTCGGATGATAAGCATTTTACTTGGAATGAATCAACTCCATATGCTTTGGTACAAGTATATAGAAATTCGAGCAGAAGAATCATATAAACCACAGATTTCTATACACATGGCACCCATTTTGTATTATTTGTAAGTAGTTTAGAAATGCGCCTGTTAGTAGATACAATGGGCTAAATTTCATCAAGTTTCAGCATTTCTCTTCACCGAAGCTACAGAAATAGGGATGGGGCATTTTATCCCGCCCTTCATTTAGGGTCAAATCTACCAAATTCCATCATAAAACACGCTTATGAAGATGTTATTTTCAAATCCCTTTTAGTCAGAATAAGGAAATTCCTATTTTGCCCGATATGAATGTTACCACGTCAGCTACGTATATGTTTGTGTTGCCTCTTCTCCAATTGTCATGACTTAAATCGCACTGTGGACTCATTTACCGCTGTGATGCCATCGCGCTATGTGACCGCCCCCTGGGAGTAGTTGTGAACATGCATAGAAATATTTTAACATGGTGGTTACTTTCTCTCTAAGGTTGAAGGACGGTCTCAAGGTGCTCGAATCGAATGAATGACTGAAAAAGTGTTTTGGTGGGATTAACGTAATAAATGGAAAGCGACAGGCACCAAACCTTAAACATTTGCTCACCTCTGCTAAGTTCACATCAAAAAGTAATGCTTTTTCTGTGTCAAAATGTGGAAACAGCAGGTGTAAATGTTGCACAAGTATAGAAGTAGGACAGTCGTTTTTGTTTCGTCACACTGGTACTAAGTTCAAAGTCAACAGTGACATGAACTGCAGCTCGAAAAATTTGTTGTATGTCATTTCTTGCAATGGATGTGACAAAACGTATATCGGTGAAACTGAAGATTTGCTTAGAAATAGAGTTAGGGTCCATCGTCAACAAATTAATACGTCTGCATTAAGACACCTAAAAGTCAGTAAACACATAGCCAATTGTGCTGGTCATTTTGAAACTAAATTCAATATTTTCCCCTTTTAGAAAATGAAAACAGATGACAACATCATACGACAGACGATGGAACAATACTTTATTAGCAAATTTCGATGTGAATTAAACTGTTGAATTGTTATTCTAGAATTGTTATAACATACTAGCTAATTAACGCCAGTATCAGCCAAGTTATTGAAGTAGAAGCAGACATAATTGTATAGCATTGAACGGTCTGTCTGAACAGGTAAAGAAGCCGTTGAAGATTATACCACTCAACGACTATGACAAAAAAGGCCTACTATAAGTAATCATTGTAACTTTTTCGAGATATCCTGTGACTTTGTAAAAACTTGTTTAGACATGTCCAACGGACATGCATCTGTTTGTATATATAAACTTTGTACATTCGTATTGTATCAAGTTTTTCTGGACAGCTTTGTGTGTACAAAGGGGTGCAAAGACAAAGGAATCACCCACGCCACTACAACACATACTTACCAATATAACCTAATCAAAAACCAACCGATGAACCTGTACATAGACAATCTATAGACAATTCTATCTATATCTCCATCCGCCCATTCCTTGTTATATACATATTTATTTATTTATTTGTTTATTTGATAATACAACGCTTGTAAACACCTTTAACGAACTAAGAAATGTAACGTGTAAATAAAATAAAACATTGAGTTGATGGGCTGCGAAATCCGCACGGGAAGCGGCCCTTAAACTGCAATTTCAATCAATTGTATCAATATTGCAAACGTGTATCATGCTATTGAAAAGTGGGTGAAATCCACGATACCGGTTAATATAATATACAGTTCTAGCTCATACTCTACATTATGCGTAGTGTTATTTGGACATGTATATAAATCATTGATATTCCCTGCAATACTCGGTCTAGCATGAGATGAAATAAAGGAAAGTAATTTTCAGGCAACGTCGACGCTAGTGTATTAATGTATCATGTTTATGATAGCACAACCATAATAATTTTTCCTCCGTGTACTTTATAGGAACACCAATGCATTAAGCTGTAAATTCCGGTTTCAGAACTCCTCATTAGTCAATCCAAAGTTTTAGAGTATGTTCCAGCATTTTCTGTGCTGTTTGGGAGTTTCTATTCGCTCAATCAGCTACTGAATGTGTTTCTACTTCCTTCTGAAAATGACTTTCTCCAGGCCCAGCATCGGGGCTTCGAACGCCAGGGATACGACAAAGCCGATGGCATAACAAAACACGAGATTTCCCACAAACAAATAGCTCTGGGAAGAAAAAATAAAGTATGAATTTAGTCATTCAGATTAATCAAATAGGTTTGTAAATACCAAAAAATACGAGCCTGTAATAACATCAACCCATGATTTCCAATTCGATCAAAGTTTCAGTACTTGGAATTGGAGCGGTCAAATCCATTAAATGGTCTGAGGAAGCCTTCTTTATTGACGTCATCCATGTTTTGATTGGTACGTTACCAAAAACATCGAAAATTTAACACAATAGAACATTACAAGTAGGATGTTTTACTCCAAACAAGGAATCATTTCTAAGACCATATCAATCCCCATTGGCATAGGCGCACTCACACACAGCTCCTTTAAAAGGGTTGCATAATTTTCGACAGTGAATGAGCAAATAAGAGCAATACAATAACTTACAATATTGACGTCGCTGAGGTACAGAGGGATCCTTGAGTTTAGGTTGAAGTAGAACATCACGATTGGGTGAATCAGGTAGATACAGTACGTCAGACGACCCAAGGGAATGAACAACTTCCAAGACAGGAATGTATTAACAACACCTGCAATGATAGCCAGAAAGATGTGAAATCGTATGATTTTGGGGGGGGGGGCCAAATATCTTTGGGCCCCCCACTTTTCGGCACTCCTAACTGATCATGTCCCCACATAAAAATTACAGATAGAGTGCCAGGACGTGTAGTGGTGTGTAAAAGGCCTGTTTTGTGTTTGTTAAACCAGGAAGTCAAACGGAGTCTGAGCATATTCTTCAATATCGATGCGTGTATATGCGAAACAAATGTGAAAATAGAAACATAAATCTATATGCATTGTGTTCAGATTTATTTTCGGGAAAACGCATAACACGCATCTCCGGCAGCATGATACCCCGGAGCTTCCGGGGCCTAGGCAGCCTCGGGACCCTCGCCTGTCAGGTTGTGAGGATCGCTTATTTTAGCTTTGCATAAATGAATCGGTATCGTATTGGCTCTAATGTTCCATGATGTAAAGTTCGTCGTTTTTTTATGTGTTAAATATAACTAGAAAGTCAAATACATTCAGGCATGAAATGTGATTTTTCGTGCTTATAAATGCGAAACAAACGTGAAAATAGAACCATGAATCTACATGCAGTATGATCAGTTTTATTTCCGGGAAAACGCTCAGAACGCATCTCCGGCGATTTAGGACCCCGGAGCTTCCGGGGCCTAGGCGGCCCCTGGACCCTCGCCTGTTGGGCTGTGAGGATTTCCTTGTTGTATCTTTGTGTGAATGAATGATATCTGTATGTTTTGAATATAACTAGAAAGTCAAATGGATGCAGGCATGAGGTGCGATGTTTTCAATACTGATGAGTGCTTATAATTGGGAAAAAATTGTGGAAATAGAATCATAAATCTGCATGCAGTATGATCAGTTTTATTTCCGGGAAAACGCCCAGAACGCATCTCCGGCGATTTAGGACCTCGGAGCTTCCGGGGCCTAGGCCGTCCCTGGACGCTCACCTGTTGGGCTGTGAGGATTCCCTTGTTTTATCTTTGTGTGAATGAATCGTATCCGTAGGCATATTGGTCTCCCTTCCAAAAACTAAAAGTCATAGTTTTGTATGTTTTGAATATAACTGGAAAGTCAATTGGATGCAGGCATGAGGTGCGATGTTTTCAATATCGATGCGTGCTTATAATTGTGAAAAAATCGTGAAAATAGAACCATAAATTCTGCATGCAGCATGATCAGTTTTATTTCCGGCAAAACGCTCAGAACGCATCTCCGGCGATCTAGGACCCCAGAGCTTCCGGGGCCTAGGCGGCCCCTGGCCTGTGATAGTGTCCCCCCCCCCACTTTCAATTACGTTCCGACGCCACTGAGAGTGAGTGAGCGAGTGAATAGATTTACGTCGCTTTCAACTATATTTCAGCCATATCACGACGTTGGATCCTATTCCTTTTCACACCCGGGACCCACACGGGTGGGGTCCTATTGCTTTTCACTCCCGGGAACCCCACGGATGCCTCAGTAAGTCGCCTCTTACGGCAAGCTGTCTGAGGAGCTGAGGCCTATTCTTACCATGACCTGCGGTGTGCACAACGACAGACCAGGTCAACCCCCGGAAGCCCCGCATGGCTATTATAAGAGAGTCCACTTACGTAATGCAATCATTATAAATGAAAGGGTACAAGCATTTGACTAGTATTCAGTTCATAAGGTGAATTGGATCAGAGCTCCAGGGAAAGCAAAATGAGAGAATGTTTAAGGCCATCATGTAATTTTCACATCGCCATTCTGACTCGTTTATGAGTTGCGGGGAAGCGGTTCATCTTAATAGGTCAAGCCAGAATACAGAGCACTTCAACTTTGCAAGTTCGTAGGATTCTTTAGTTTAATTGACCCTACCATAGGGGATATTATGACCCTGCCCAAGTATTTACACTATCTCGAGAAGATGGAAACTTATGAGCTGACTACATGGTGACTTCATAGGCTATCATACATGTGTCGTTTTGAGTATATTTGCGCACCCTTCATTTGATACCATCATGAAAAATTCAAAATGGCTGCCATGGGGTGTGACCGAAAAGTTGCGTTAATTTTTTGGGTAATACTCGTGAAAGTTCTCAAATTTAATTTATTTCACATGAAATAATTATTTTGTAATTTATTATATATTTTCCTTGGCAAATAGCATTATTGACAAATTCAGGAAATCCAATATCCAGATTGCCCCAAAAATCTAGTTTTAGGATTGAAGTCACTGTGACGTAATCACGGCGGTAAATATATCATTTCAACAATTATAATTAGCAACTGAAAGTCACAGGCTAGAATATGTGGAAGATTGACGACGGCTGAATATTGAATGTCGGATCTGACGCTTGCTATGGGAAGAGAAGTACACCGAATGTATGTTCTTCATGAGGACTTACCTCCATATCCCGTGCAGCAGGCGAAGATGACCCATCCCAGACCGGCTCCCCAAGCTGTTCTGTGCAGTGCATAGTAGACAGCACTGACTCCGACCGATAGGGGATGACCATTGGAGTCCCCATACAGACCATACAGAGTGGCCAGACAACAGACGGCAGCGGCGCACCAGCCTAGTATTATCGTGGACTGTCAATTGAATTGAAGTCGTTGAATGTCACATGTGGAAATGTACATATCGTGCTTGTCAAACACATATATATTTCGCAGCAATACTCGTCTATAATATATATAGGATATTTATATCAGCGATAGTCGCATAATTACCACCATTTTAGCTAGTCTAAATCTTTCCTTCGCTATGTTCTCTTCGAGATATCTGTAACAACTGCTACAACCAAAGCGTCCAAGACTGCGAGACCGTAGTATCACTGGAGCGTGAACACAATGGAGTGTCAAGATATCGTGACCTCGACCTTATCGGACATACCGAATCTTGATTTTACAGTCCGTTAGAGCATGTGACGCATTTCAACCTTGGACAGATAAAGCGTTTCTGGCGAATTCGGTTGCTTTTGTTAATATGTGGATTGTAGAAAGATTACCTGTTACCCGTGTATGATCGGTTACATTGGGTGGGCGACATTCTTGCTACCATATACAAATGCTCTGCTTTGACACGAGCTATGGCCGATGTCCACAATGAAACGGACCTTCTCTCTCGTTGACTTTACGACAAAAGAGATGATTATAATTTCGACATCGTAAACTATCCCTTTCTGGATAGTAATATTCCAGTGGGACCTGTACACTGGGTATACACGTTACGCCTGGTAGCATTGACTAGATCCGGTGTGAGATGTGAAGTCTTCAATCAGCGTCACAAAATATTGCAGAAAGTTATAAAACAGGGCTGTACCACACGCGCCTATATTCTTGGCTAGAGGCCGTATGCACATGTATTTCAATATCCGCATGGTGTTCACATGAACAGTCACAATCAAAGTGAGACTGATTGTCTAGAAAACGACTTTACAACGAAATCATATGAATTAAGAATACTCATCAACGATACGGATTTGATATTTTGGGAACATCAAGATTCATGCCAGCATCATTGAAAACTTTTGACGGCTTACTATGATTGTTTTTTGATTTTCTTTTTGAATTATTATCATTATTCATCATTGCTGGTGTGCGTTCCGCACCTTAATTCAAGCCATAATTACAGGGTTACTCACAATATGCAAATTGACCTTGCATTTCGTCTTATATAGGATGTAACCCACGAGCAGTCCCACCAAGTAGGGTCCTATTCGACACCACGGTTTGATGTAATACTTCTCATAGTTGTCACGCCTATTCAAATACAGCATAGACACAATTATTTAGGATGTTCAAGACAGTTTTCACCAAATACACGCATCTTATTAAACGTTATATTCTGAGTGCATTGTACAAAAAACTCCAGATATATCCCAATGAATACTCGGATATGATAGATCTGTATAGCCAAGCAATCAAGCTATCATTGTAGCTTGCATTTCAACACATTAGATGACGTGAAAACAAGATAAAGACATATGCCTTGCATAGGCGGATGGAGCCGAATTACAAAGTACATGCATGAATCGCCGAGCTGTGGTGATATACTAATCTCGCGAAATGCAAATGAGCATTGAGTGTTGTGAAGCCCAGACGTAAAAATTGAAAAAATATAAAATTCTGAGGCACGCATTTATATTCATGATTCTCTCCATCATATTCAGATTGAAGTTCTTCTTTCAATTGATGACATGTTCGAGTAGGATGGACTTTCGACAAAATAACCTGACCTCAGGTTTCAAATGACGACTTCTTTTTAATATCTCAGCAAGCAGAACTTAGACACCTCTAGTTTCTCTATTTGCGAGTATTATTTTTCACCAACGATATAGCCGTACCTTTCGATATACATGTAGTCTCAAACGGCAATTAATGGGTCCCAAGTGTATCAGTAATATTGAGCCGTTCGGGGAAATGAGTACATACATGTACATATGTTATCAAACTCTGCTACTTGAAAATTCGACAATTGTCATTGATCGATATTGGATATATGTGTACAAGGAGCAACTTTCTAGAAGAATATCTGACATACACCCACCTGTCGACCGTGTATGCCGATTTTCATGTCGGTCGTTTCAGCGATTCATCCGGAAAACTTTTTTGGGGAGGAAAAATAAGTCAAAACAATATGGCTGACAAACCGATCGATCAATAGCAATATTGAACACTATACAATTATTGCATGTTATAGAGTGGGACATCACGATATGTCCCACTCTATAACATGCAATATTTGTTTTATTATAGCGAATGTTTTATTTTTAGTAAGTCTAGTTCTGTATCGGTCATAATTTTGCAACCTCCAAACAGGGTTTTCTTCCATTCTGCCAGTCGATCGACTGGCAGAAGGGGAGATAACCCTGTTTGGAGGTTGATAATTTTGAAACGCTCCCGTTTGCCAGCGACGTCCATAGTCGAAACAGTTTCAATGCGTGTACCGCACTGACAGACGACCTGAATCGGCCTGTCACTATGGGTATGCTGGCCCTGAGAAAAAAAATGTGAGGCTACTCCTGGCTGGACCAGCAGATGTTGCCGTGGAACAAATGTCCTGTTCAACGCTCTGCCGTGGTACATGACACTTATTCAACGGTACTGCATCATCACTGAACATCACGATTTGTAGAATGACACGTGACAGGCTGTCAACCAATAAAAACATTACGAATTAAATGAGGCATAATAAATTTTGCTAATCTACATATCATATGGCATTTTGTGAACTTCCGTTCATTTGGGCAATTCTCACACAACTCGCTCTTTTGGGGGCCCGATCAGGGAAATTGGTGCCATTCACGACTTCGGGATGTGTTCGATCTTCATCTCCACAAAGAATAACATACATACAGCCGTTTTCGCCATCAAAATCTGTCACCTTAAAATCAGACAATTTCTATTGGTCGAATGGGGCATACACGTTTATGCAACAAGATCAAACGAAAACGTGTGATAGGCCTTGAGCCATCGACCAACTCACACGTCGATCGGTTCAGCGGTTCCGGAAGTAAGAGAGGATCGTTTTCGCATAAATTCCAGATGGACGCTGGGGATTTTGACCAATCGGCTTCCTTGGGGAATATGTATTACGTCTCATTCGACCTAATCACAATGTAAATTACAAGCGTCCAGTCCGTCAATCATAATTCAGCCGTCGTCCATTAAAGAATATCCGCGTCCATAATCCAAAGACCTATTCCATATAACAGTATTAGCACCAAATTCAAAAGGACAATCATAGTGTACATAAACATAGGCTAGTTTCCTGCAAGAGAGCAGCGGTGAGGAGTTTTCAATGATGCCGACAAGACATCGTAACATCCGTATCGCTGATCAGTATTCTTAATCCATAATAATCGCTGTACAAGGAGCAGTTCCAGCTCTATAGAGGCAGTGGTGTGGACCAAGCAATGGTAACAAACTCTGGAGCAATGATAAATAAAGATAATACCAATTTCGAGAAGTTTCCAGACAATGACTTTGAACCATAATAAAAAAAGCAGAAAATTTACCCCGCATTGGACATCGTCATGTCGTAACTCGAAGTAATAATGCCCGTGGAAATAAAATTTGCCAGGAAAAACATACCAAGCACAGTTAGCCCAGCGATCCGGGAACTAAAGACAAAAACAAAAGTAAGCGTCAAATTCAATACCATATTGCAACAAAGTCCAAACATACATCAAAAATGTATATATATATGAACACAAATCTAGTTTCTTGCAGGATACATTTCGCCATCCCCCAGGGTGTGATATATATCACTGATTTGGAGAAACTCAGATTGAAGTCACATTTAGTGATTTTCATATTCTCAAGTTCGTTTTCCCCGAGCACCATTTATATAACAACACACTTCCATCAAACTAGACTCACTCAACTAACGTTGAAATTTCGCTTTGCTATCTGCTTTTATATCGACCATTGGTCAACGGTACCACTGATTTGTCTTTCATTTGATTTATATAGCATTACTAGCACCTAATCATTGAGAATCCTCAGACCGTGTTCCTGCTTTCATTGTGATCGGTATTTTCTTGTGACGGATGGCGGCTATATTGTATTTTCAAAACTTCATCGGTATCCCCTACACGACTCACTAAAACTTTTGATATGTCACAAAGGAATATTTTTGGATTTGCGGCATTTGGGAAACATTCTGTTTCAAGTATTGTGAACCTTAATACGACTACCCCGATAGATATTCCTGACACATCATAGTACTTACTAGAAGAGTGGGATGAGAATCAACGGACTGATAACATAGAACTGCATGTCGTTGGCCAGATACCATGTCCATCTCATGCACTGAAAGCAAAATAGTTCATGTCAACAATTTACAGATACCGGGTACATGCATATTGTATATCCTACCTCCTCAATTCAATTTTCAATTCAGTTTGATCATTGTAATTTCGTCTTGATTTGCTTTGAAATGTTCGTACTAGTATAGGTTTGCGTGCAAGATTAGTTGTCAGTAGAAGGATCCGATTATGAAGAATTTGATCATGCTTTCCTGGAGTCAGAGAAAACTGTTCGGGTTCACTCTCCCCGAAAAATAACGTTCGTTGTCGGGTTAATGTATAGTATTTGCGTCTGATCGGACATTCAGTATTCAACCGTCGTCCACAAAACCATTCCCTCGTTAAACATCGAGAGGCCTTTCGATAGCGACTTTTTGCCTTCAGGAGTTGATCCCCTTCAATTTTCAAGTCGACCACAAACGTAAGGCGATTCGTTATCGTTCGACCTTGCAGCGCGTCCCAAAAAGTGGCCATGAAAATGCTTCTCCTGTTTGTTTTTTGGGGTTTTTTTTTTCGGCAGAATTACCCCGCACAGTCGACACAGCTCGTTCTTAGTGGAGCCGCCATCTTGGGAACCAACTGCTACGCAACGCGCATTCTGATTGGATGCGGCAAGCCGTTTCTGCATCCCACTCATCAATGAGGATTCACGTTCCAACTTTACTACAAAAGGTATGCCAAGGCGATGTACAGAGCAACGTGATGTACGTCGACTGGGCTAGAGAAGATGGCAAGAGAGAAGAGGTCATCAGTTGTCAATGACGGCAGCAAACACATAATATTGTTCTATTCGCATGATCCTTATCACTGACAAGTATTTTTCATTCCAAGTGAATTTTCGAGTCGTTTACTAGTGCATAATATATCTCATTCACGGCTTGATTGCATCTGTTCATTTTAACACTGTACGTAGATGTATACCACCCTAGCATTCAAACGGCCGCCAGCCCCGAGGTGAAGCGCACACAAGTTACGAAACGTATTGCCAGAGATCTTGTTCCGTTGAGAGGATGTGAGCGTATACGAACCAAGGTTTCGTAGCGATACTCTTATTTGCTAATATTGATATTGAAATTAGAATAACAGAACAATTAATGTCGGCCAGGGACTAGTACGATCTATATGTACCTGTGTACTGCGCAGTAAATTTGCTTTAAACCTTAAAATTAAACCTGCTTTTGGCCTCTTAACACGGTAACCCACTCAGACAAAACAAAAAATGACTAACTAACATTAATCACCGATGTTGGTACATCCATGCTATGGCTATCCGTACTTACTCCCTTCGTGATTTCGAAGTTGTTAATGTATATCAAGTTTCTCCACCAGTTCGTATTGCAGATCTCGGGCTCCTGCTGACCGTCCGGCCACATGGGACCGCTTCCCCAGTAATGGAAGAGCGGGACGTATGTCATCAGTATTAACATGTAGGTAGGGGTTAATCTGAAATAGTCATTAGTAGTAAGTCTGTCCCTATGGCGATTTCAGCCTTCAGGATGTGTCAGGATGTACCACGATATTTAAAGGAGAAATTTTAATTGTTTTTGCTCATAAACGATGCAATGAAACAATAACATAAAAGTTAAACAATTCTACTTATTTTATATTCTTAAGTCTTTTCACATGTCCCAATCAGAGAATGAGTTGACTCATTGGGGAAAAGTCGATTCACATATCTCGACAACGTTCACTGTTCCTGTTTCTGGACCGATTATGGTTGAAATACAGAATAAGAGAACGCATAGCTTCTCAATGAATACCACTCCCAGTTACCTCCAAAATCTATGAAAGTAGAACATCAACCAATTAATCTTCGCAGATTTCTGCTTCTCCATCTCTTTCAAAGTAAGGTATGCCACAAGGAGTCCACTATAAACAAAAGTGAATGAGTGAAAATAACTTGATTGGGATTACGTATACAAAGTATCACAAATACGAGAAATGTGTAGGAATTATCACTCAAGCGATAACTAGCCCAAGATACTTACAACGTGATCGACCAAACATATTACAGCATTCTAATATAAGGCCGCAATATTTTTTATCAAGCAGATGTCAAATGACGTCACCGTCACTTAAACGATTTCTTTGTCAGCGGAGTATGCATAGTATCAGGCAATATTGATATATATATAGACGGATTACCTCAGCGTGAAGAATGAATCTACGGACACAAGAGCGTTCATAACGGCCTGGGCGGTCCACCGAGATTGAAATTCAGGGCCAAATCCCAGCAAATTGCCTGAAGTAAGGAATACATGTTTCGTAAATATATATTCAGATAGCTTTAGCAAGATAAGCCATTTTGACTGATTGCACGATACTTGCGATAAAGGTTTGTGATTTATCTATACCCTGTCCTTGGTAACCTTTCAATTTGCTCTCTGGCGCTCAGCTTCATGAGGATATATCAAGGCCATTTGTCATTGGGACTACTCTGTGACATGTATGTATGCCGTCGTGATATCACTGAAATATTGTTGAAAGCGACGTTAAATCCTATTAAATCTTTCACTCAACCTAGGCAGCCAATGTGGACTAAAATTCCAACATGGTGGTTATTCGGAAAGTTATCTCGTGATTACATCTCAGAATACTTACTTTCCGTTCCTAAAACGGATATATATGTGTGCCCCAAAAGGACCCAGCTCATGGTTAAGAACCTGATGCCATTCACAGAACTTAGGTTTCCTGACTTTGTATCGGTGTTCAGGAGTTTCTGTGTGTTTGTATACAGAGAAAATGCCCTCAGGAGACCATCCACGATCCCTGTGTGAATAAAAATTGAATACAAATCACGTAAACTGATATTCACAGAACGATAGCTGAGATATGATGGAGGGATAACAAGAGGGTCAAGTGACCCTTGCTAGTCCATCTTGGGTAACCATATATGTTTTTGGTCTACGATTATAGCCAGGGCTTGACTTTCGGCGAACATTAATTGGCCATTATACCTGACTGGACCAGAAGTGGTTTCTGAAGTATTTTAAAATGTTTCAATTATATTTAATAGGAAAAGCAATCTCGCACAGTCTGATTGGCGAACTCCAAACTGTGTCGTAATGGTGTCAGGCGAGATGAACTAACCTAGTAGTTCAGAGGTGAGGAATGTATACTGACTTTTTTTTATATGTTTGAGAGGAAAGGCAAGGCTACGTGGTGTGGTGGGTCATTTGTGGCGTCGAATATTAGGGAATATACTTTTCTAAAGATGACCTCAGCCAATTTACTACATACATGTATTAAGTAAGGTCGGGTTTTGGTGGTTTGTGGTCTTTGTCCAGACTGCGCTTCTCAGAGTTTGATTAGCGTGTTTATACCAACTAACGTAATACTCGTCCTCAGGACGGGGATTTGCCTTTTCAGATCCCCACCTCCCGCTCGATTGTGCTACGGTAAGCGTGGACATCTTTCAATGGTGACAGATAAACTTGCACAGTTTACAGTATGTAAATGTACATTTCATGGTCCAAGTCTCAATGGGAATTAATTGGCCCTTTTTTCGGTTTTAAGTCCCTCTCCCTGGCAACATGGCTATACTGAGAAACTTTTGCAACAAAAAGGTTCTCGACCCCCAATAGGTTGTTGGTGTATTTAATTCTATTTCATTTTATAGGTCACCCTCTGTGACACCATACTGACTATCCTGACGACTAAAACTGTGGTCTTACAGGCCGCCACTGTTAGTATACCCCGCCTCCAGTGGGCGATAAATGCCCTTTTGAATCAGCATCTTTCCTCCGTTCTAGGATGCCTCTCTAATACCATCCTAAGCGCATATCGATGACGACCGACAGACCCACAGAGCTCACTGTGTCTGTACATTTTATGTCCTCCGCCCCCTGTGGAGGTTAAATACCTTTCTTTCTATAATTTTTTAATTGATTTTCTCCAACTCCATAGCTACATTAACATAGTTCCACGGCCTTTTGTGCAAACATAATTCTCGCCCCAACTTTTTGTTTTGTGGTACCCACAGTGACACCATTACCATCCTGACGACATCATGACAATTGTACCAAAACTGTGCACCAATGTAACGGACAAACAAACTGAGACGTACGGACCGGACAAACAAACTGAGACGCTCTCTAACCTTATAGTAAGATTGCGAGAGAAACACATACACGTCCATACAAACCTTGTATGACAGCTACAGGTTTTCCACGAAAGGTTAACGCCTTATTGTGTGATAATCCGTTCGTTGTAACTTCCGGTTGTGCGACACCCGCTTCATCACTATCTTCAACGGATGATGAGCTAATGACATACACATCTACAACTGACTTGGAAGGGGTCCTTTCTGAAGCATCGCTCGATTTTATTTCGCCATTCTGGTTTGTGCCGTTTCGGAACGTGGAAATCGCAACAAACTCGTTGGAGCTGTTTTCCTTGCCCTTTTCATCGCATCCATTTTTATGGACGGATTTCTTGTAACTATCATACAGTTCGTTCGCTATGTCATACAGTGTTCCTATGAGGATCAATAACCCAATACCAAAGAGGACGCCTCTGTGAAGAAAGGGAGAGTTCACAATTTAATTAGTTATTATTGGTTAATACTGAGGATTGGCGATGCCTAGTAACCCCATAAAATAACACCATGGTATAGTATTGAAAGATATACATGTAACTGAGTGTTGGCAAAAAAAATCTGGAGCAATAAATATATCTATATGTTCTCATTGTGAGACTGATTGCAAGTAAAACTGATTAAATTATTCTATCTTGATACTGGTTGACTTTTTTATGATATATCCATGTATGATCAGCCCGATACTGGGAACATATGCAAAGTACAGGCATCAGATCGATCCGTCTAAGGCGTAGCTCTAAAATAAATTCATCGGCAATTATCAAAATGCCTTTTACTGGCTACAGTTGGTATAAGTTCCAATCGGACATCAAATGATGAATAAAAGCTGTTCATTGTATATTGATGCATTAAACGCATTATAAACAGGCGGGGAATAAACAGGCCGAGGTACTGATAAGAAGTCATATGACCTCACAGGCCGATATTTTTACTGCATATCTAAACACATAACAAGAACCAAAAATAATCCCACTGATGATTTCAATCTCAGTCACTTTTTTATTGTGATTGTTCATGTAGACATCTTGAATAACATGCCTACACGGACCCTAGCATCGACTTGCGCGGTATTAGATGCAAATAGCTAAGAGCAATGATGTTATAGCCCTGTCCAAGTCATCTGCTGGAAAGGATGAGCTATGCACCTACATAATTTCAGTGTTAAACCTTGCATAAAGAAATGAGTCTTCTGCATTTGTCGTGAGAATTAATTGAGCGCGACAAGTAACGACAAAAGTTCCTGTCTGGCGTCTATATATATATATGCGACATACTTCAGACAAATGTTCGAGAATCTTTAATTGATTTCTGTCAAATTCTACTGTTGTAGACAAGCAAAGATATCATCCTCCGAACTGACAATATAATTTTAATATTAATATTAATACTCACATAACGATTGTGGCCCGTTTGTCCTCCCATACATTATCCTCACGATGACAGATCGGCTTAATTGTGGGCAGATCTTGGCCATATGGTAGATTTTGCATCAGTCCTGCGGCGATATTAATCCAACAAAGAGTCAAGAATTATGTAAACTAAATCAAAAATAGTTAAAGTAATTACAACACATATAAGGGAAGTGGGAAGAGGTGCCGACATACTGACTGCGTCACATGACTTCACAGAATAGTCTTCTGGTTAACCTATTCTAAAGCACATACTAAGAATCTAACGATTCGTGATATGTGTTGTATCTCAGGTACGCTTTTATTATACCTGTTCATGTGGCAACTTGGATGATATGACCACACGGCCCCTAACACCGGCATAAGCGGTATTAGATACAAATCTAGAGAGCTATGATGGAAATGCTCTGACAATTCATGTATCACAAGCTGACCACAAAGGCGGCCATCTTTATGTCATGCACAAGATTGTGTAGATGGGCTTCAACTGAGCGCGATATTGTAAGCTTTACAGCGGGGATGATAAGCTTTCCTGTTACGATATATGGATAAATAAGCTCTTTAACGTACGTAGGCTGATGTGGAGAAATGCGGGATTGCTGGAATACAAATAATCACAGGGATCACTTTTGATTCTTGTGATGTTTTTAGAAATATGCAGCCATTATATTTGTCTGTGGGGTCATATGACTTTTGGTCAGTACATCGGCATCGTTTTTCATCACTTTTAATGTTGCGTTTAATTAGTTATTGAAACCTCATAGCGCAATGAGAAGTTCAGTCTTCCTATTAAATGCTGTTATATAAATTAGGTCTTTAGATGATGGACGCGGAAATTCTTTAACGGACGAAGGCTGAATATTGATTGCGGGACTAGACGCTTGTATTGTGGACTATCATATTATCGGGGCATCCATCCAATCGAATTGCAGTCGAATGCATCGAATGTGGGAGGAGCAGAATACCACTCATCCAATCAGATTATGTGATTGCCATTTTTTGTTTGTATATTTTGGCCCAGTTAACCAATTATCTGACAGAACAGCCACTTCCGGTTTATCTTCTCCCATTGAGCTGAGACAACATCTACTTACCCAGGTTGACCATTTTAGATACATCGTCAGTATCGCAGCTTCTAGGCACACATAGTCCATACTGAATAGTTGCCGCCAGGCCCATTACCTGGAAATAATTATAGAAGAAGGATTTAAAATATTTGATACCCGTGATGCTGTCTACGCTCAGTCCATGCCGGTATATGTTCCGGTTTAAAAGAGGCGCCAAATCCACATACGCTTTGGGAATTTCTGAAAATGGGACCTTCGGGTACAATTTTATCAGTGTAATTATTTATGTCCTATTTGTTGGTTGCTTTCTCTTTTAATATTTTGCAACTATATCTTTATTATATAAATAATTAGGGGAAAACGTAGTTACTACGTTGTGGTTTGCGCTTACAAACACGGATCAAAACGCATCATTTCTAAAGAAAATCAGTTTCGACAAATAGACAGTCAATTTCCTTTCCTTCCAACTTGTGACTACATACTTATCTCGCATTGCGTGAACTCATGTTGAAGTCTATCTACTGATAAATTTACTGGTAGTACCACTTTGTGTGGGTCTTCACCAGAATAAGATGAATCCGCGCCCTCGGAGTTTGGCAGCATATCGTTAGTAACCAGCGTTACATTTACTGTTAGCGCTTTGATGTTAACCTCTGAGTGCTCAGTTTCAAATTCTCCACTGGACTGGCCTTCGAACTCTAGTATCTGGGATTTATCCAGACACTCCTCCTAAAAGCATGAGCAGTGTGACTAACGTCACAGGACCTACGAAGTAGGGTAGGCGTTAGAACACCGACACGAACTGAACTCTTGGAAATCTCCACCCCCAGTTGAAATCCTGCCTATATTAAGATAGGCACTGCCCAAGTCAGAATCAGCAGTGATTTTCATAAAAAAATCATAGGATATTTTCACCAAACGTAGGTCAGCTCAGAACTTGATGGTAACAGCCCCCTAATGCACCCTCATGCCAAAAATCACGGTTCTAATGTCAACGGTTCTCCTTATTTTGTCGACGAAAAGATTCGGATTGACTGACTGACTGAATCATTACCGGACAATTTGCAAATGAGGGCCTACTTCGTAGGAATAATTGGTATATTACTGTGTAATTAACGTGGCAGGGCGTGTATTACTGACATGAAATTAAGTAGTGTTTATCAGTCAGGGGACTCACTATAAACAGTGATCAATATATATAATCACTCTAAAGGTAAACACCAATAACTCTATTTCAGGACAATTTAATCAAAATTTGGTATGAATATAAAGTTATTGAAGATAAACCGATGAATCTAATCCATACTAGAGGTGATTTCATCCATTGTTGGTCTTCCAATAGCTGGTTGCATTAACCAAACGCATACAGCTAATGGAAATAAAAGGAAACGATACTTTCATTTCCCAGTTACATCAACAGTATTCATAATATGGGGGAAACAATTGCTTGGGAATGATACGCATTACAGAGGTTTAGCACGAAACATGGACGCCAGTTTTTTCTTCAAATCATTCTTAGAAGCGAACAAAATACGGGAATATTAATATATTCATTTCATCAAATCATATACATGTAAAGCTGAATAACAAATCGAACACACAATTGAAAATGAAGACATTTATAAAATCACTTCAAGAGGTAATAGCGTGTCCATTTGTACAAGCCCTTGATTGTTTGGCATGAGCACATCTAGAATAACTGTCCAACATATACGTATATTTCCTACGTATCATTTTATATATATATATATATGCACAGTGGTACATTCCTTGACATTCGCATCCTCCTTCCCGAAGTACAGTATATCACTTGAGTCAAAGAATGCCCTGTTAACTGGGCATTTGCAAGAAACAATCAACTCATCGCTTAAATATTCAATCGTTCGACATGCTGTGACAGTACGTGTATTACTTACCCCAGCAAATAAACCATTAACATCTCCAACCGCACCAAACATTTGTGCCACGAGGGATGCGGGAATGGGAACTTTCAGCAAACAGTAATTACCGCCAATGGTTTTCTCATTTACGCCCTGTAGGTTGGACTTGATGTTGAGGCACTGATGAAACGAGCCAAACCATTGGATGCCTCCTTCCATAATACCCGCTAAAGGCTTTCCCATTGCGTCAATGACTAAAATTCAGAAATAAAGATTGTTTATGTTAGGACATTTTCAGTAACCATCAGCTAAATGGTTGTACACCGACAAAAGTTCAGTACTACTCACCTCTGTACCACTCAACGTCATTCACTTTCATGTTGGTAACCTCTAGGTAAACTGCTATTGCTGCTCGAGATTGTTAGGCCTTGGCAATGTGAAGTCTTGATTGAATAGTACTGTGTGCAGATGTCAATAAGTCGTCAAGTGGCAAGGAATTAATGACAAGGTTTTTTCCAGTCACTTTCAAGTATCTGACCAGTGACCGACTTGTAACTCCTATCTTTCCAGTACTGATCAGTTACACATTGGTAACCAATAGGTTATTCCATTAATGAAATGTGTGGTCTCACATAGATGACTGTTTGGTAATGTTCAGTTATTGCAAGGCGACTCTCTCTGTCAGTACCGTTCAAGGCTAGCAAATACTGGACGGAAAGCAGCACCGGGATGTCAGCCATCCCGTAACTAAATAACAACTGCTCAAGTTACTGATATGTTACTGCATTGTTACCAAATGTACCCGAGTATGGACAATTTCGTTGGCAGCATAGCAGTAACCTCTTGGTAACTGCCCGATAGAGTATTCATTCGATGCAATGCGTGACAGATCAGTAACTGGATTGACTACCGGTTGGTTACTGTTCACTTGAAAAACGAACAGTATTGCAAGGCGGACTTTCCAACCAGTACTGTTAAGTTTCTCACAAATCAATAACCGAGCAATTGATACGGATTGGTACCGACTTGTCTGCATACATAAGAAAAAACATATACCATTGAGGTCACTTGCTTGTATCAACATGTATAAACATTCTAACGAAACATACATTTATACAGCATGTGCCGTGACTTTGAACCCTGGTACACATGAAAGAAAACAACACATAACCGGCTTGAAAGCCAATTCTTTCGATCACAATGAATTCATATCATATTAGCGCTTGCCTTGCAACGCATTACCCAGTGGATGGGCGTTCCAATTGGAACCTGGAATTACAATCGGAAAGCGATCAGCCAGATCGCTGCTGGGGCATGCCTCGTTATTGTTGCTCTGTATCACACGCAATGGATGTGATCACTGTGTGTACTTGGTGTAGGGGTGAAAGGGCGAGAGTGGTTTCACCATTGAATGCAAATCAAGTTCCAATTAATTGTTTTCAATATGCTTACATTATTGTTTCGATACGCTTCCTATCATTCGAAGAAATACTGGGAATGAAACATTCGACCTGTCGATTGTCAGCCATCGTTGTTTTTGTCACTCCTAGCAACTCCCCCTACATTGTTTCACTGTTTGAAAAAAATGCCCTTCATCTGAATCGACCAATCAAATGGCAAAGTCGCTATCTATCTGGTTCGCCCATATCCACCACGCGATTTCAGAAAATTGTGTCCAAAACTCATTGGGGTTGTGAATTACGTCAGGTCCGTCATTCATAATTCAGCCATCGTCCATTAGAGAATATCCGCGTCCATAATACAAAGACCTATTCCATATTCCATATAACGGTATTAGTACCAAATTCAAAAAGACAATCATAGTATACATAAACATAGGCTTGTTTCCTGCAAGAGAGAAGCGGTCAACAGTTTTCAATGATGCCGCCAAGACATCATGATGTTCCAAAAATCTCAAATCCGTATCGCTGATCAGTATTCTTAATCCATAATATTCGTTGTAATAAACGATGATATCTCTATAATGAGGAGTATTGAGCATTGAAAGTTGGAAGAAGGATAAAAGTGCCAATATGGAGCAAAACAAGGTATATTTTATTACCATTCGCTGCAGTTTGATTTCGTGTGCAGCTCGAATATCACGTGAAGTATTTCGAAGAAAACTACCGAAGGATGTAATAGAAAGGAGACTGATCTCGGCAGTGGAGCGGTAACCCAGAATAGCCTGTCCTTCAGCCGAAAATGTTTAGGTTACCCAATAGTATATGTAGCTTTAGAATTTTATTGCTTTCCCTTGAATTTGGCGTTCAGTGACCCCATCTCAGAAAATTTAATAGCTTTATATCCCGTGGTCATTGCGTTTGTGCACTTGTACTAATCCACTTGTCGGGGAAGGGGGGAGGACACTTTTTTCCATATTCCCATGTAATTGTCATGTAAATAAATTCGTCCTCAATGATCATAAATTATCTCAAGTACATGTACATTTATAATAACCTTTGCGCCTGTCGCTGCAGATATGCTTCCATGTGTATGTACGTGTATATACCTAACAATCTGCTAACCCGCTTGTCTTTGTTCCACTGGATTGCGCACCCCAAGCTATACCTTAAGCTGCATCGCATATCGGATGCAGACAAATTGCAAGCGTCAGATCCGATATTCAATATCCAGCCGTCGTCCATAAAACAATTTCTGTGTTAATATTGGAAAGGCCCATTTCGTATGACAGCACAAATTCCAAATGTGTATGAAATAATAATTATAAAAACACAAGATGGGTTCTTACAAGAAACAAGTGGTCAACTGTTTTTTTTTCAAAGTCTGTATCTCAGTCACGCTTACTTGTGCGTGTTCATTTGAACACCACGGAGATGTAAAACATGTGGTATTCAAACTGTCATAGCCTCGGGTTAAACGGAATTAAACACAGGTTACGAAACGTAGCGCCAGAGATGTTGCACGCTACGATAGTATTTTGCCGTCAATGTACGATATTTATTTCAGAGTTTGAGGAACATTGAGTAGAGGCGATTTGTGGTATACGTCGGACAGTGGAGGAACCTGTGAATGAAAAGAGTCAAAGACATACGAAGAAACCATGCCTTATATCCCTTATATGTGTTATAATCTGAATTATTCCCAGTCGTATTAATATGGTGGACGATGAAGAGCTTGGTCGGTGAGTAACCTGGTATTCGGAATAAGAACTTGCATTCTACTAATATTTTTCTCGTTTGACCCGTTTCATCTGTCTAACGTCCACATAGTTCTTGACATTCTACCAGGTGACTTGATAGAGCTATTACATCATTGCATTCGGGTATTTGTAGCTTATACCACTCAAGCCGGTACCAAGGCCGTGTGGTCATATCATTTAAGATGCCCACATCAACATTCACAATAAAAGCGTGGATGATATTCAAATCAGCCCAAGGAACCTTTTTGGTTTCTGTGATGTTTTAGATATGCAGTCAGATTATTGATCTGTGGGGTCATATGAATTATTGTCAGTACGTCGGTATCTTTTCCAAACACCTTTGTATTTCGCGTTTAATTCATACATTAGTCGTTTGAGACGAGTAGATACATTCCGCTTAGCGGTAGTCCACCGATGTAACATAAAACCTGCATGTAAAGGCAACAGAACATTCATATCATCTGAAAATAAATAATATAAGTAGTATTTCCCTACAAACTGTCATCTACTCTGTATTGTCATCTACTCACAAACTGTCATCTACTCTGTATTGTCATCTACTCATTGCTACTCACCAATTACCAATATAGGAGTTGTCAGAGCATTTCCATCATAGCTCTAGATTTGTATCTAATACTGCTTATGCCGGTGCTAGGGGCCGTGTGGTCATATCATCCAAGTTGCCACATGAACAGGTACAATAAAAGCGTACCTGAGATACAACACATACCACGAATCGTTAGATTCTTGGTATGTGCTTTGGAATAGTTTAAACAGAAGACTATACTGTGAAGGCATGTGGCTCTGTCATTATATCGGCACCTCTTCCCACCTCCCTTATATGTGTTGTAATAAACAGATGACGGAGAAATCTACACTTTATGTTGGAGTCTAACTAGACATTGCATTTTAGGTTTTCGTCTATCTTTTCATGTGACATTTTTCCGCTAATCTCTATATTGATGTATTAGACTATGTATATACGGATTTATCAGCAAATAGTTTGATCAAGCCTGAGAAATTCATCATGGTGGTAGTTGTCAAAATTTATGTCGCTTTGATTAATGGATTTTTTGTTAAATAGATGGTCTGCCGTGTTTCGTATGAATATGTCTGTCTAACCCTGGAGATGCGGATTGTTTGAACAATATGTATTTGATATCCCGACACTCACAGCCTATCTTGACAAGCAAATTCAGGTATGAAAATCTTTTTTTTAACCAGTACTTGCAATAGATAAGGATTTGACAAGTTCGTTTGTGGACGTTAGCAATTCCTTATGGACTCTAGATGCCTGTAAATTGTCTGATTTAATGACTAATTCGTGAGTTTAATACAAACATCAATAATAAGAAGTAATCGGCAAGGACTGTACGATGATGTTGCACACGATGACAACCTGACAGAATGTCTGATGTATCAACTAATTCTAGAGTTTCATTCGATCATCAATAACAAGAAATAATCGGCAACGAATGTGCAATGATGATGATGATGATGGACTGCATGGATGTCAATTGTGAATATTTCTGATTATTGTGAAAGAGAAGTGAGTTAAAGCTTACATTTTAAAGCCCATAGCTCCTGTTCCATTACAGCCAAAACCACTCTGACTGTGTCGTTAACACAGCTTTCGGAAACGTTGATACTTTGAAGGCCGCGAAGAGCTGCTGACTCGAGAAAAGATGCCAGGGCACCAGGCCTTCCACCAGAACCATCTCTAACCACGGGAATACCGATAAATGGCAAAATTTCACCCAGCATTGAGCCAATTCCTGTGAAATTCTGCATGTTGAATATCTTGATTAGAGATCCAATCGTAGGATTATTTGATGATATTAGAGATGTCAGCAAGTCCGGAAGAAATTGTGGAAGGGACACATTGTAAAATCCATCAGTCAATCCAGATAAAATGTCTGATAAACTCGAATTTTCATTTAGCGTATACTCCAAATAATCGATGGCATTTGCGCTCACTGATAGCAAGTCTCCAATGTTGCGTTCCATTCCAGGATACTGTAATATAAATGATTGTAATGCCTGAAACAAAGCAGGGTTAATCCCAGCCAATGGATTGTTGTTCATTGTACCATTGGATAGAGGGACGGCACTGCTTTGAGCACCAATGACAGGAACGATGAAAGTCACACCGAAAACGATCATCATAAACAAGCAGACCATTTTGCTTGAACACATCACACAGTCAGCTTCAAGTTCAAGATATCTGACGATGAACTGTAGCCTTGTTCGATATATCTCAAACTTCTCAATATATATCTCAAATATATTAGTGAGTCACTCCAAAGTGTTACTCGGCCAAGGTTTCACTGTTACCTGTACACTCTTTCCCATTTATAGTTGTAATGACAAAACGTGTCAAGCAAGTACAATCCAAAGCGCATGCGCCATGTTTGTTGTCTAAATCAATAAATCAGTAGATCAAGATATTGTACGATGACCATGTCGAAATGTCGTATTCACATATGGCTATGTATTTTACATCGTTGTTTCATGTTCGGGATCAGTCGTCCAATATTTGTGAGACAATTGTGGTCCAGAAGAATACTCAGCAGTGTTAACAATATCTAAAACAGGAAGACATTGCTTGGATCACTGAAATATGTCGACAGCCTTTTTTGTGCTTGGATTCAGATTCTGGGAGAATATAATTTTGTGGTTCATGAATATGTAATGGGGTGTTTTCCTGACACATATACGGTACGATCGAATCAAGTCGGTGCTATTATTACATTTTCCCTCTAAATATTCTTAATAAATCAAAGTATTTAAAATTTGAACTTTAATTGCACACACGCGCATTTATCTCCATACTCTCCTTAATCAACTGCATAACCATATAGATGTACGTGAGTTTTCGGAAAAGGAGTAGTGATATTTACATAAGAAAAAGTCCTTTGGCGTTTGTGAAGCAAAATAAATTACCTAAGTTATATATCATAAACGCTTATAGCTAAAAGTGACGTGAAAGAGTGTCAATCGCCGTTTGAATTTGACTTCTCAAATTTTTCGTATACATTTTCGCATGGATTTTTTTTTTATGTTTTAACTTCGACTAGTCACAGTATCAAACGTGGGCATATATCCTGTGTAATTTTTGTACAAAATTGTAAAAAATAACTTTCGGCTTCACAAACGTTGATTCAGGAATAATAAGGTCTGAATAAAGAACACGAGTCTTATTATTAAAACGGTAATGATACATATGCAATTATTCCCATTGAACATCGGACCAATAGTTAATTGTTACTTGATGGATGTGCAAGTATTCGATCAAACTTGGATTTAAACTTTTAATACATAAAAAAAAATTCTCTGTCTTGTAACTCTCGGGAAATCGGTCAAATGCACAGTGTGGTGCTATCCCTTGCTACTATTTAACAGTATATGGTCGGTGAGGGGAGAGATTCAGTCCCTCACCTAACCAACTTTTCTTGTTCTCCGAAACAGACAAAAACAGAGAGCTGACTTTGTAGCTTATCACATTTGGGTCATTTTGAACCTATTCGCACAGCAACCCCCTCCATGTGAGGGTACCAGAAAAGTTACGTTTCCGGCTTTCTCTCTTCAAAATGCTTTTCTGTGGAAAAAAAGTGGGTAAAACTATTTTGTAAATTATTGATGATCATTCACTAATTTATCATGCAGTTTTTGCTTAGAAAATTGCATCAATCAAAGATGCCTTCTGGGCAAATGGCATCAATGTGACGTCACCAGAGCGACCATCTCGATTATATTCATATTTCCTATTAGGTCATAACCCAAGAGTATAGCGTGGTAAGGGTTAGCTCGCTAGGCGAAGAAATAACGAAATATTTAGGAGGGAGGATGGAATCAGTGCTACAGCCAAAATCGCCCAGTCAGGGTTGAACGAAATTTAGAAAATTGTCTTTAGTTAGAATAAAACAAAGGATAGACGTTCTCGTGTACCAAATGTTAGGCATGGCCTGAAATATATGACGAACCCAAAAGTGTTAACATTTCAATGATAACAGCGTGTACTCCCGATCCACATATGAATCTTTGAACTGAGATAACGAGCGTGTAGATTATGTAATGTTGCCATAAATAACATTTGCCAGTGCAAACTTACATTCTCCTTATTAGGATATTGAAATTAACTCAAGGTGAAACACGTTCTATGACAAACAAGCTGACTTCCCCAGTGTTTTAGTAACGGATATATAATCATCTGTCAAGGCAGATAACGTTATACTGAAGTGCGAAATTTACACTATCAAAAATGCGTCAGACCTAGGCGTATAATGTGATTGAAACGTTTACAATAAAAATATGAGCCTATGGTTATGTTTCTACTTATCTTAATATCTATGTATTGAGGATTTAACAGGATGGTTTTAAGATGCCGGTGCTAGGGGCCGTGTGGTCATGACATTCAAGTTGCCACATGAACAGGTAAAATAAAAGCGTACCTAAGATACAATACATATCACGAATCGTTAGACTCTTGGTATGTGATTTAGAATAGGGTAACCAGAAGACTATACTATGAAGTCATGTGGCTCTCTCAGTATATCGGCACCTCTTCCCACTTCCCTTATATGCTTTGTAATTTTTACCTGTATATGGCGATATTCTGCTGGTGGACTTTTCGTCCCCCCAGGCCCGCTCCCTGCACATACATTTTGGTCTTTGATATATGTTGGCATTGTGGGAAGTTGATGCTGGGTCGACATCGGGCCTTACAGACTAGTGCTTTGTGTTAAATGCAGTCATTTTCATCTGACGACGATACAGCTCACCAATCCTCAGTGTACGAGTTGTCACAGCGACGCAGCTCACCAGTTACCAATATACGAGTTGTCAAAGCATTTCCATCATAGCTCTCTAGATTTGTATCTAATACCGCTTATGCCGGTGCTACATGTAGGGGGCCGTGTGGTCATGTCATCCAAGTTGCCGCATGAACAGGTAAATAAAAGCGTACCTGAGATACAACACATATCACGAATCGTTAGATTCTTGGTATGTGCTTTAAAATAGGTTAACCAGAAGACTATACTGTGAAGTCATGTGACTGTCAGTATGTCGGCACCTCTTCCCACTTCCCTTATATGTGTTGTAATTAAGAAGACCAATAGCTCACCAGAGCTGACGTTTCTATGTTCAACAGTCAATCGTTTATAAATAAAATGTTCTTGAACTTCAACTTCAGGATTGTACTTGAATAAATACCATTTGTTTAATTTGTTTTGACAGCAGATAGCATAAACATTCGTAAAACAATCGCCATAATGGACCAGATATCTAGGAACTATGGACAAATTGGCTCGATTGACAAATTGTAGAAACGAGATATTTCTAACTATTAAAACATTCAATCTGTACTGTAACATAATGCAGACTTAGAATTACTTAGAATCGATCTTCAATCTGGATGCTCCTGTCATCGTGTTTTGATAATCTCAATTGAACTGATCGCTTCATTTATCATCAGTAAATATATAACTGAATACTCTATTATTGCTTCTCTTGTTAACTGTAAACATCATTGATATCCGCCATGAAACTAATCAACTGGACCTGCAATGAATATCAATATAGAAATATGCGTTAATTATTCTATTGAATTGAAGTCCTGGATCAAGTAATTCGTTATAATACTATCATTACCAAATTGGTCATATTTGTTTCTTCCCGTACGCACAGATAAAATTGCGTTGTCATAGAATACATGGCAGTGTGACTAACGTCACAGGACCTACGAAGTACAGTAGGCATTAGGACTCGAACGCGAACTGAACTCTTGGAAATCCCCACCCCCAGTTGAAATCTTGCCTATATTAAGATGGGTACCGCCCAAGTCAGAATCGCCAGTGATTTTCATCAAAAATCACTAGAAATTTTCGTCAAAAGTAGGTCAGCTCAGAATTTGTTGGTAACAGTCTCCTAATGCGCCTTCATTCCAAAATAAATAACGATCGCCGATTTAATTTTACAATTTTTTAATTAAAGGAAACAGATTGAATAATATAGGTTCAGTAGATTTCAAGCTTTACGTGTGAAAATACATTTACATCTCTTTAATGGTTTTCAGTGCCCTTGTACAGGATCAAAACAACTTTTTGAATCACATTATTTTCCCAACAATACAACAAATTTTTATATATAGTACTATAGTAGAAAGGTAGCATTTATGTAGTTTACGGTAATTCAACTCAAGACCAACACCTTCTCTGCAGAAGATAATAATGATTCTATATCATTCTCCTGAGCATAACCGGTACAAAGACGAATAAATAGCGTCTCTACATCACGTTGTTATCTAGATATATGAGACAACACATTTTGGGTATCGGCAATCTGATGAATGTACTATTCCGGTTTTCTTGTTCCACATTATATTCTATGGCGGTTGATCGGTGATTTTCTTCATTGATAAACCTTAAACCACCTCAGCTTTGTTATGTGAATCGGAATTGCATTGCTGTGACACACCAGCACACTCATCATCCGAACGCATGGCACGATCATACGTAGAAACTTCTGCTCGTAGTATTTAGTGAAACGTGAAATGCCCTTAGCAATCTAAGATGCAGCACACTCCGTGGCAGTGATTCTGTATCCCCTAATCAAGGAATCAAAATGGATCAAGATTTGAAATGACAAGAGAAATTTAGACATATTTTGTTTACACATGTAATTTGTTGTTCAAATTATATCCAAGTGTGATATATAGTCAATATTCAAGAGGTACAAAAAAAACACCAAAGTATGTCCTCATATTTTCACATCCATGCCAAGAAATACTGCATTGAAAAGGGTCCATTTAGCCTACCCTGTTTTATCGCTCTAATCAGCAAATGGCGGGGTCATATTTCTGCTGTCAAAATTGTATTTCCCTCCAAAGTCTTAACCCTTGAATCCAAGTCGCACACTCTCTGTTTAATAGGGCCATGTGGCATACAGTGGAAAGGGGATCAATGACAGGGTATTTTTAGCAGCAGTGGGTAATTTGACCTGAATGTGGTCAATGATGAAGTGTTTGGATGTGAAATAGGATACACGTTAAAGGCTACAGTATACATTTATCTATAACAATATACTGAAGTGTTAATTATAAATCTAATTTTAATCAGAATTATTTCAGATCAGAACTTGCTGATAACAATGCCCTAATGCACGTTTATGCCAAAAATCAAGGTTCTAATGTCAACGGTTCTCCTTATTTTGCCGACGAAAGGATTTGGATGGACTGACTGACTGCCTGACTGACTGACTCATTACCGGACAATTTGCGATCTGTAGCCTACTTCGTAGGAATATGCGACTAATAAATTCTCGAGGGGTGTGACCAACACACGTTAGCGATTTGTTTTCGTTCTCATTCAACAAAACATATGTACTCATAGAGAATAATGTCGCTGCCACAGCAATATACTTAAATCATTCCATAACTTAAAATTATCACAACATTACCAAAATCAATTGAGATTGGGCCCAGGGGAACATCAGTGTAAATTATAAGTAAAATACCTATGCAATTGAATACTCGTAAATTCAAAGTCACAGAAGGGCTTGTAACACATCTGAGGTAAAAATTTACGAAATAAAAGCTTAGCACTATATCGATTCTTTATCCAAGGTGAGATGATTTTGTGGATTACATGTGTGCTTAGGTGAAATTTTAGCCTTTAAAATCCTATTATTAGGCCAACGTGTTTGCCACATTGAGTGAAGATCCTCATCAGCTGACAATCCATATTTGTCTCGCAAAATCACTATGGGGGTCATCACTATGAGTTAATAGCCTTCTATCTGTGTATCGCGTTAATTCCTTTACTTCATTTCTCCAGTTTTATACGTAAAACCTTTTGTTTCTGTAAAGCTATTCATAATGGGGTTGCCAAAGTTCCAGGGTTGTTCTGAACTAGATCATGAAACAAGAGCTGCTTCTTATCTCTAAAGGTTATTCTGGTTGCTGTTTGAATCGTGTGTTTTGGACCGATTTCTCAATACTTACACGGTAGTGGTATGTGGCTTGTTTGATGTATACGTAGCAATAGGGCCATTAATCTCTATTACCGGAAATCGACATAGTAAAGAGCCCACTTCTGAGGATGATTGTAATCAGCAATTAAATTGAATGTTCACCGCGTTAATTTTTTGTGAGATTGCATGCTATGCGAACATATTTGACTGGGCTCTAAATCCCATCAAATTCTATGTTATTTGTCAGATTATCTCACTGATACGACACATGCCCTGTGCGGAAAACCGCGCGGACAAAATATATAATTTAGTTCACACCCTACTTTTACAAGCAGCACCTTAGTGTCAACTTATCGATCGGAAGCGCTAGGTTTCGTAACTTGTCTCATGCCGCTTAACCCGGGGCTAGGGATAGTTTGAATATCATGTGTTTAACATCTCTATGATGTTTAAATGAAAAGACACAAATCGTGACTGGGATATGTACTCTGGATATCGACCTGGAAATTCAATTGGACAAAGAATAATGGTACTTGATGTAAAACTATTGATCATGGGAATTCCAAATTGGTAGGGTTATTCTGAACTAAGTAACGAAACAAGAGCTGTTTCTTTTTTTTCTAAATCTGTTCTGGTTGCTGGGATACTAGAGTGTAGTAGTTTCAGTTTCAGTTTTATTAGGTTTCCATGTCAGTTATATCAACTGTTTTACAATGGAGCCAATAACATTAAAAATATAGCAAACAAAAAATATATACATGAAGAAACAATCACACAATATAAATGAGCAAATCACAGTTATATCACTTACATTATACAGTGGTTTTATCACAGACAATCATATATGTTTAAACGAACTTTGAGCCATTACAAATTTACGACATTTGAATTTAAAAGTAGAATATGTTTTTGAGAACTGGATATCACCAGGCAGCTCATTCCATGCTCTGGTTGCATGAAATTTAAAAGAATTCTTGTGACATTTGTCGACATATATATTCAGTTTGGCACTGGCTCTTGTAAAATGCCGGGTCATATTTGTTAACATAGGAAACGTTCTGTTAAATGTGGAGGAGCCAGGTTATTCACAACTTTCCACATAAGTGTACATCTATTGAATATTATACGTTGATGTACACTTGGAAATTTGAGCTCAGAAAGCAATTCATGAGTATGAGTGAAAAACGTTCAATAAATGTTTGATAAACGTTTGAAAATAAACGTTTTAATATCCAATAAACGTTTGAATAAACGTTTGAAAATGGAGGCTCTTGGAGGAAAATATAAGAATTCAAATTGGAATAACTACATACCTATCTACCTTAAAACCAATACATTCGCATAATTGTAATCTCAAGCTTAATTCAAATAATATGTGTAGTGATCATATTCATAGTTCTCACATTACAGTGTCAAATGTCAGCTGACGTGTGCCGTCCTTTCATTTGTCATGTTCATGCACAAATAATATGTTTTCATCTTTCACAAAGGCATTTGTTCCAATATCATCATAAATAATACTGAATTTAGTTTTAAATCTACACATGAATGTCACATGGTGGGTTGTAATTCAAAGCCGCTGAACAGAGCTCTACCGCGAACCGATAGCATTACAACTCCTACTGATTCACATCTCTTCGCTTTTATTCATCTCGATTCTAACTTCAAGAGAGTGAGGATTTTCGAGGTGAATCGAGATGTCCTTCGAGAGAAAACCGAGGGCAATTCGGGATGAAAACCGATAAGATTAACCGGGTCTCTTCTATACGAAATATTTAAGAAATAATATTTTCATAGGCGTGCTCAATGGTTATTTTACGCACGGTTAGTGTGGGAAAGTTTATATTTTAGGGCAAGAGCGAAGCCCGCGCCATAAAATTGATAAACTTTCCCACATTAACCGTGCATAAAATAACCATTAGGCACGCCTATGAACACATTATTTCTATTCTATTGCACTACCAAATTGATTATTAACAAAGATTACAATGAAAGGTTGAAAACATATTTTAAACTTTGACAACCTTTCTCCCCTTTCTTGAAAAAAACTGGTCCACTGATGCTCCTGTCCCGGTCGGCATCGTGCCAATGTCAGTGAACGAGTTTATGTGGTCTTTCAAATGGGGAGTGGTACTGTCAGCTGCGTCAGCTGTGTGGAAATCACGTGGATATATGTCTATTTGTCTCGCTTTGTTAATCAATTTCAAGATGGAAGCAACAGTTAAACTCGAGAAAGAAATTTCATCTTGTATTTTATGTCTTTGTTTTATTCGATTGTTACTTGTATGGAAGCAGACGTATCCTTCCTCATCCGACTTGTGAAATGGAATCTCCAAATGAACACCTGTACTTGACGGGTGTTGATTTCACATAACCGTGCTAAAACGCGTAATAAAGGCACGGTTAGCGCCATGTTATTTACACAAGTGTTATAGAATTATCGATATTTCTCGGTTATCGAGAAACCGGATCGATCGATACGACGTGACCCTTTATTTCGGCGAAGCAAGATAGGTAGAATAACTCGTAAGTTTATTGGGAAACTGGCTTGAGCTATTCGATAAATTTGATTAACCTTATCCGGGCTGGGCGATTTGGGGTGTACCGCAGCCGGGGGGGGGGACGAAAAGTGCCTCCCCATATATATTTTTGCTAGCGCTAAGGCTAGACGGCTGAAACTTACCACACTATATATTTGGGTCAAGCTCTACAAGAAAATGCCAACAAAAATCCAAGATAGCCGCCATGATCACGTCACTGTGACGTCATTTTCAAAAAGAGCATTTTTGGACGATTTTTCGGTCAGAATTTTCGAATTTTTTATTTTTGTTTTTTCTTCGCAAAAAAGCATGATAAATTAGTAAATAATAATCTGATATGAAATAAAATAGGTTTTACCTTTTCCATACAGAAAAGCACAAATTTTGAAGAAATATGACGAAACATCACTTTTCTGGTACCTAACATGGTCGCCATTTTGAATTTACCCATGATCCTCTGCTCGGAAGTCATGCAAATAGGCTCAAAATGACTCCAATGTGATAATCTACAATGTAACGGAGTTTCAACCCTCAATTTGTTCCGGAGATAGAAGAAAAAAACAACAAGGAGGGGGGGGAGCGGAAAGTGCTTCCCCCAGGACAGTTATGGTTAAACCACGAATCCTCGTTTTTGCACTACTTTCAACCTGGTAAAACATCGTGGGCAGATGTAGAGACCAAGATTATACCAATCTATGTTTATCAAAATATTTTCAGTTTTCTCTATTCGATTTCTTCCACTTTCGACTCATCTAAACTTTTGAGGGAATGCAAAATGGTCGGGGGTCACTTACAGGAGAGGACAGAATGTAATCATGATTCTGAATGAGGTGCTGTTCAGCGCATGTAGATACCCCTGTACCCAAAGAACTGCAAATCATATTAACCCTATCCGACCTGCGCTTTTTGAGACTTGTCCTGGCCTGGATGCCCCCCCCCCCTAATTATTTTTCTTACCCCTTGAGCTAGGGTGCTTAAACTTACCACACCATACCCTTGGGTCACGCTCTACCGGAAAATGTAAAAAAAAAATCCAGGAAGGCCGCTTTGACGACGATTTTCTGTCAGATTTTCCGAATTTTTTATTTATGCAATTTCTCAGCAAAAACTGCATGATAAATTAGTAAATATTAATGTAATGTGAAATAAAATAGTTTTTGTCCACTTTTCAACGCGGAAAAGCAGAAATTTTGTAGAAATATGGTACCCCACGTGGCCGCCATCTTGAATTTGCCCATGATCCTCTGCTCGGGAGGTCATGCAAAAAGGCTAAAAATGACCCCGATATGATAAACTATAAAGTCACCGAGTTTCAGCTTTTCATCTTTTGTTGTTCCAGAGATAGCGCAGATCCTCTGCTCGGGAGGTCATGCAAAAAGGCTAAAAATTACCCCGATATGATAAACTATAAAGTCACCGAGTTTCAGCTTTCCATCTTTTGTTGTTCCGGAGATAGCGCAGAAAGTTAGATAGTGGGGGCCATTTTTTGACCCTCATCCCCCCCCCCCCTCAGGGCAGATAGCGTTAAATTTTAACTCTAAACCTGATATTAAGGGATTTTATGCAAATGGGATTTCGCGAGGCCACCAAGTGAACTTAAGCACAATTTATACTGACATACTGAATAATAATGGAAAAATAATTTTGGGGATACATTAATGACAGCGATCTGGTTCGGTCGTTCCGTATATGTATCAGAGAGTAAAGAAAGACGTATGAATGTGTCTAATTTCTTCTTGCTACTACCTTGACATTCGAATTTTGGATTGATCATAAATGCTACCTTTAGCAGAGGCAGAGGCAGAGGCAAGATAAGTCATCCCCACTACACAGGCATAACGCACCACGGAATACTCCCTGTACATTATTGCGTACCACATTTTATAATCTGTAGGTGAATCCAAGCACAAAAAAAACGATCGAAAACCCTCCCTCAGCAATGTCTCCTGTTTTAAATATTTTTAACACTGCTGAGTATACATTTGAACCACAGTTGTCTTGGGAATGATGGACGTATGAGTCTGATATATAATTCATAACCCTACATGTAAGTACGTTCAATAAATTCGATTGTCATCATGCGATATCTTGATGTACTGCTTCGAATGTTAAGATAACAAACGCGGTGCATGCGCTTTAGATCGTACTTGCCCAACACGTCTTGTCCACACAAATATTAACGGGAAGAGTATGCAGGTAACACTTCAACAATGGTCGAGTAGCACCCAGCGTAACTCACACTTCGTGGTTAACTAAAAAAGCATTTCTAGGGACATTAACAGTTAGAGGTAATGATCCAATGTCAACGAGAAAGGGCACACTAATACAGTGACGTTGGGCATATATCGAAAAAGGCTATTATTTGCGCCCACTTTTAACAGTTTATATTGCGCTCACTGTGTGCTGTGTTCAAACAAAATGGTCTGGAAGTCTTTGATTCTGGCACAAGGAATTTCCAGGTCTAGAATCGAACTTTACTAAGTTACATGTTTTCGCAAATGTTTCAGCAGGGCAACCTGCAAAATCTTTATCCATGCCAAGTTCTGTTTTGCCAAAACACGATTTTCTTATCCTTAATTTTCTTGTCAGTTAAGCTCTGCGTATCGAGATATCTAGTTCAAAGAGATCAACAAAGCGATAGTAGCGTGCGAAATCAATGGCGCTGCGTTTTGTAAAATGTATCTAATCCCAGTTGACCCGGGGCTAAACATCAGTTTGAATAGCATGTGTTTAACATCTCCATGGTGGTTAATGAACCGTCACAATCAAAACGTGATCGAGATTCATACTCTGGTAAAAGACTTGGAGATTCAATTGGATAAAGAATAATGGTCAGTGAACAGTGAGGATTTTATGTAAAGAACATCATCATTGCTGACATTACACAACGTAGCGTCTTTGATCTTACACGTTACGATCGCTTTGTTGACTTGTAACAGAAGAGTATGAACTAAGTCAGATATTTTGACCGCGCGGTTTTCACACAAGGCATGTGTCATATCAATGAGATAATCTAGGAAATAATATGGATTCTTGAGTTCAGTCAAATATGTTCGTATACCATGCAATCTCCATTAAGGTGCGCGATTGGCTTATACTCTCTCGCATCTATTTAGAATCTAATTAGCAAAGCTGCTAATTTGCAGATATTTTCTAGGATACTTTGCTATTTAGAACGAGATGCTAATTATACAATATATTCTGTTTCCCCCCAGACAAATCCACCGACCGCAATATCGTTCCACTTGTCCGTGACGTCAATGGCAGCTTGTACCCCAGTGAGGTCGCCGATAACGCTCATCTTCCCTATGCGATTTCTCTGTAATTGTTTGCTCCAAATGGAGCGCATTAATTTGCAATAAATACTCTGATTCTGATTCTGATTCCCTGAAGCAAAGTCATCATAACCTGTGACGTGACATGACGTCAAACGCTGAAAGGCTCTTTCTTTAAACTGTCATCCAGACAAAGTTTCACGCGAACACATTCCACTCTTCACAGTTTGCTCATACTGAGAATGTCTGCGTTTTCCGTTTCGAAATACACGAAAGATCTGTATGAAATGTAGACTATATATATGTGCGAAGCTGAGCTCTTGTTCCCCAGAAAGAAACAATATATTGTCTAATTAGCACTTTGATAATCGCATCTAAATTGCATCGATTCGCACCTCGTGGATACTTAATATATT
Organism: Hanleya hanleyi; assembly: GCA_036873755.1. NCBI lineage: Eukaryota > Metazoa > Mollusca > Polyplacophora > Lepidopleurida > Hanleyidae > Hanleya > Hanleya hanleyi. Next base: position 109,488 of record JAVTVY010050392.1, read on the forward strand.
GTCTATTTAGCGTAGATTTGCAGATTCAATTTCACACGCTGGCTTCACAATATATTGTCTAAATAGCACTGTGACAATTGAATTTAAATTGCAAACATTCCCACGTCGCCCAGACTTAAATAAAAGTAGATTGGCATATCATTTCCATGTGATTTCTTTTAAGATTAATGACCGAGGCCAGCGGTATAGATGGCTCTAGCAACTTGTCATGATACTGTTAATATGCCTACGGCAGAAGTTGAAACATGCAGAATTTTTTTTGTCTTACTGTGTACATTCCAATCATGGATGTTTGTGATAAGCAGGATGTTTAAGACATAACATTATGTAACAGGCCTTCAAACAGTTTACTCTTATCTCTTTAATTCTCTCTCAATATGCGGATTAAGCTCTTAACTGGCCTGTGTTGCAGACCATAAAATTTAGCAAAACTTTGATCCCTGCAAGAATAAAGTTGGTGTATTTACAGACAAGTTCTTCTGGGAGAATGATAAAGAGTAAACATACCCTGGCCATCGCATGCCGGAATATCGCGTGACGAAATGTCCTGATACCATAAATAACGAAAGGCTATTTTATGGATTTTCAACTTTTGTATGCTGTACACAATATTTGCGTATGTATCACTGTAAAAAGACAAGAGTGTTTCATTACAACAATTTTAATTACCGTTCTGATTCTTCCGTGAAGCAGCTTCTTGTGTTAATAATGTCAATGGACCCAATACCACCCACTGAAGAGACAAAGACACGACTATAGCGCCATTACCGGAGGAAGCAAATGTCAATGCAAATCGTGCGAATGATGTGAATGATGTGTGATAGATCATACAAGATATAATTATATGATTTTATCACGTAAACGCAATGCACGGGTATCTAATACCATTTTTGTGGAAGAAGGTGATCAAAATTACATGTACTTTATATGACATGATATATTCATTGCGAAAATAAGAATGTAGCATCAGATGTAGCATGGAGCACAGATTATGGTTAAACAATATACCAGGGAGAGTCCAGGTTTGTAGCTTTCTTGATTAACGCCCTTTATTGGTATTGTTGTTATGGTAACAATATACCATTGCTCGGTTCAACAATCGAAGGAGAAGCATTGTCATGAGCGACATTGCCATTACCATTTCTGTGAGTCCGAGAGGCCATTCATCGAATCTCGCGATAGCACTGCAAGTTTCAAAACCACCCCTTGGATGCACTCACAGATGACTATAGATATTTATTCTTAGGGAGATAGTTCCTAAAATCTGCACGGAATATCATCAAATTATTGTGAACCTTTTATCATTTGAACGCAACCCCTAGTGTCAAATGCCATTTGGTTCTCAAGAGAACTGTTCACATAATGGTTTTATAGTGATTATAACAATATGGCATTTCTAGGTTCAACAAAAAAGGGATACCCAAATCTTTAGTTGTTAAGGATTTACTGCTGCACAGATAATATTATTGTTATATTAACAACATATCATTTCTGGGTTCAACAATAGAGAATGAAGCATGATCGATAAGGTTAAACGGCTTTGTGAATATATGTTAAATAGAAAGTATATTAAGTCTTCCTGAGTTGCGAATATGTGCAATTTCCATGACATTATCAATGATCTAATTAGACAATATATTGCCGCCCATTCAACAAAAAATGTGTATGAATAAAATGTACCTGCGAATCTACGCTCTCCTTGAAGTGCGAATCTATGCAATTTAGATGAGATTATCAAAGTGCTAATTAGACAATATATTGTCTGCCCTGCAGTCTCGCCGAGTTAAAACAGATTTGCGAATCTACGCTAAATAGATAATATATTAACTCTCTCTGAAGTGCGAATCTATGCAATTTAGATGAGATTATCAAAGTGCTAATTAGACAATATATTATCTTCTTTGCAATCTCGCCGAGGTAATACACATTTGCGAATCTACGCTAAATAGACAATATATTAACTTTCCCTGAAGTGCAAATCTATGCAATTTAGATGAGATTATCAAAGTGCTAATTAGACAATATATTGTCTTCTCTGCAATCACGAAGAGGTAAAACTGATGTGCGAATCTACGCCAAAGAGAAAATATATTAACTCTCCATGAAGTGCGAATCTATTCAATTTATATGAGATTATCAAAGTGCTAATTAGACAATATATTGTCTTCTCTGCAATCTCGACGAGGTAAAACAGATTTGCGAATCTACGCAAAATAGAAAATATATTAACTCTCCATGAAGTCCGAATCTATGCAATTTAGATGAGATTATGAAAGTGCTAATTAGACAATGTATTGCTTTCTCTGCAATCGCGCCGAGGTAAAACACATTTGCGAATCTACGCTAAATAGACAATATATTAACTTTCCCTGAAGTGCGAATCTATGCAATTTAGATGAGATTATCAAAGTGCTAATTAGACCATATATTCTCTTCTCTGCAATCTCGCCGAGGGAAAACACACTTGCGAATCTACACTAAATAGACAATATATTAACTCGGCCTGAAGTGCGAATCTATGCAATTTAGATGAGATTATCAACGTGCTAATTACACAATATATTGTCTTCTCTGCAATCTCGACGAGGTGAAAAAGATTTGCGAATCTACGCTAAATGGAAACTATATTAACTCTCCATGAAGTGCGATTCTATGCAATTTAGATGAGATTATCAAAGTGCTAATTAGACAATATATTGTCTTCTCTGCAATCTCGCTCAGGCAAAACATATTTGCGAATCTACGGTAAATAGACAATATATTAACTTTCCCTGAAGTGCGAATCTATGCAATTTATATGAGATTATCAAAGTGCTAACCAGACAATATATTCTCTTCTCTGCAATCTCGCCGAGGTAAAACACACTTGCGAATCTACGCTAAATAGACAATATATTAACTCTCCCTGGAGTGCGAATCTATGCAATTTAGATGAGATTATCAAAGTGCTAATTAGACAATATATTGTCTTCTCTGCAATCTCGACGAGGTAAAACAGGTTTGCGAATCTACGCTAAATAGAAAATATATTAACTCTCCATGAAGTGCGAGTCTATGCAATTTAGATGAGATTATCAAAGTGCTAATTAGACGATATATTGTCTTCTCTGCAATCTCGACGAGGTAAAACAGGTTTGCGAATCTACGCTAAATAGAAAATATATTAACTCTCCATGAAGTGCGAATGTATCCAATTTAGATGAGATTATCAAAGTGCTAATTAGCCAATATATTCTCTTCTCTGCAATCTCCCCGAGGTGAAACAGATTTGCGAATCTACGCTAAATAGAAAATATATTAACTCTCCATGAAGTGCGAATCTATGCAATTTAGATGAGATTATCAAAGTGCTAATTAGACAATATATTCTCTTCTCTGCAATCTCGACGAGGCAAAACACATTTGCGAATCTACGCTAAATAGACAATATATTAACTCTCCATGAAGTGCGAATCTATGCAATTTAGATGAGATTATCAAAGTGCTAATTAGACAATATATTGTCTGCCCTGCAGTCTCGCCGAGGTAAAACAGATTTGCGAATCTACCTGAATACAAAAATATATTGTCTCCATGACGTGCGAATCTATGCAATTTAGATGAGATTATCAAAGTGCTAATTAGACAATATATTGCCTCCCTTGCAATTTGCCGAGGTGAAACAGATTTGCGAATCTACGCTAAATAGAAAATATATTAACTCTCCAAGAAGTGCGAATCTATGTAATTTAGAAGTGCTAATTAGACAATATATTGCCTCCCCTGCAGTCTCGCCGAGGTGAAACAGATTTGCGAATCTACGCTAAATAGAAAATATATTAACTCTCCATGAAGTGCGAATCTATGCAATTTAGATGAGATTATCAAAGTGCTAATTAGACAATATATTGTCTGCCCTGCAGTCTCGCCGAAGTAAAACTGATTCGCGAATCGACGCTAAATAGAAAATATATTAACTCTCCATGAAGTGCGAATCTATGCAATTGAGATGAGATTATCAAAGTGCTAATATATTACCTCGCATAAGAAAAAAGTGAATAACAAATCGATTTGCGAATCTACGCTAAATAGACGATATATTGCCTTACAATGCAGTGCGAATCTATGCAATTTAGACGATAATTACAAGAATTATATTGCCTTCAAACCCCAGCACCAAAGATTAGCAAAATATCTGCACTATATTGTCTTCTCTGCAATCTCGACGAGGTGAAAACGATTTGCGAATCTACGCCAAATGGAAAATATATTAACTCTCCATGAAGTGCGAATCTATGCAATTTAGATGAGATTATCAAAGTGCTAATTAGACAATATATTGTCTTCTGTGCAATCTCGCTCAGGCAAAACATATTTGCGAATCTACGGTAAATAGACAATATATTAACTTTCCCTGAAGTGCGAATCTATGCAATTTATATGAGATTATCAAAGTGCTAATCAGACAATATATTCTCTTCTCTGCAATCTCGCCGAGGTAAAACACATTTGCGAATCTACGCTAAATAGACAATATATTAGCTCTCCTTGAAGCCCGAATCTATGCAATTTAGATGAGATTGTCAAATGCTAATTAGACAATATATTGTCTTCTCTGCAATCTCGACGAGGTAAAACAGGTTTGTGAATTTACGCTAAATAGAAAATATGTTAACTCTCCATGAAGTGCGAGTCTATGCAATTTAGATGAGATTATCAAAGTGCTAATTAGCCAATATATTCTCTTCTCTGCAATCTCCCCGAGGTGAAACAGATTTGCGAATCTACGCTAAATAGAAAATATATTAACTCTCCATGAAGTGCGAATCTATGCAATTGAGATGAGATTATCAAAGTGCTAATTAGACAATATATTGTCTTCTCTGCAATCTCGCCGACGTAAAACACATTTGCGAATCTACGCTAAATAAAAAATATATTAACTCTCCATGCCGTGCGAACCTATGCAATTTAGATGACATGATCAAAGTGCTAATATATTACCTCGCATAAGAAAAAAGTGAATAACAAATCGATTTGCGAATCTACGCTAAATAGACGATATATTGCCTTACAATGCAGTGCGAATCTATGCAATTTAGACGATAATTACAAGAATTATATTGCCTTCAAACCCCAGCACCAAAGATTAGCAAAATATCTGCACTATATTGTCTTCTCTGCAATCTCGACGAGGTGAAAACGATTTGCGAATCTACGCCAAATGGAAAATATATTAACTCTCCATGAAGTGCGAATCTATGCAATTTAGATGAGATTATCAAAGTGCTAATTAGACAATATATTGTCTTCTGTGCAATCTCGCTCAGGCAAAACATATTTGCGAATCTGCGGTAAATAGACAATATATTAACTTTCCCTGAAGTGCGAATCTATGCAATTTATATGAGATTATCAAAGTGCTAATCAGACAATATATTCTCTTCTCTGCAATCTCGCCGAGGTAAAACACATTTGCGAATCTACGCTAAATAGACAATATATTAGCTCTCCTTGAAGCCCGAATCTATGCAATTTAGATGAGATTGTCAAATGCTAATTAGACAATATATTGTCTTCTCTGCAATCTCGACGAGGTAAAACAGGTTTGTGAATTTACGCTAAATAGAAAATATGTTAACTCTCCATGAAGTGCGAGTCTATGCAATTTAGATGAGATTATCAAAGTGCTAATTAGCCAATATATTCTCTTCTCTGCAATCTCCCCGAGGTGAAACAGATTTGCGAATCTACGCTAAATAGAAAATATATTAACTCTCCATGAAGTGCGAATCTATGCAATTGAGATGAGATTATCAAAGTGCTAATTAGACAATATATTGTCTTCTCTGTAATCTCGCCGACGTAAAACACATTTGCGAATCTACGCTAAATAGACAATATATTAACTCTCCATGACGTGCGAACCTATGCAATTTAGATGACATGATCAAAGTGCTAATATATTACCTCGCATAAGAAAAAAGTGAATAACAAATCGATTTGCGAATCTACGCTAAATAGACGATATATTGCCTTACAATGCAGTGCGAATCTATGCAATTTAGACGATAATTACAAGAATCATATTGCCTTCAAACCCCAGCACCAAAGATTAGCAAAATATCTGCACTATATTGTCTTCTCTGCAATCTCGACGAGGTGAAAAAGATTTGCGAATCTACGCCAAATGGAAAATATATCAACCCTCCATGAAGTGCGAATCTATGCAATTTAGATGAGATTATCAAAGTGCTAATTAGACAATATATTGTCTTCTCTGCAATCTCGCTCAGGCAAAACATATTTGCGAATCTACCGTAAATAGACAATATATTAACTTTCCCTGAAGTGCGAATCTATGCAATTTATATGAGATTATCAAAGTGCTAATCAGACAATATATTCTCTTCTCTGCAATGTCGCCGAGGTAAAACACACTTGCGAATCTACGCTAAATAGACAATATATTAACTCTCCCTGAAGTGCGAATCTATGCAATTTAGATGAGATTATCAAAGTGCTAATTAGACAATATATTGTCTTCTCTGCAATCTCGACGAGGTAAAACAGGTTTGCGAATCTACGCTAAATAGAAAATATATTAACTCTCCATGAAGTGCGAATCTATGCAATTTAGATGAGATTATCAAAGTGCTAATTAGACAATATATTGCCTCCCTTGCAATTTGCCGAGGTGAAACAGATTTGCGAATCTACGCTAAATAGAAAATATATTAACTCTCCAAGAAGTGCGAATCTATGTAATTTAGACGAGATTATCAAAGTGCTAATTAGACAATATATTGTCTCCCCTGCAGTCTCGCCGAGGTGAAACAGATTTGCGAATCTACGCTAAATAGAAAATATATTAACTCTCCATGAAGTGCGAATCTATGCAATTTAGATGGGATTATCAAAGTGCTAATTAGACAATATATTGTCTGCCCTGCAGTCTCGCCGAGGTAAAACTGATTCGCGAATCGACGCTAAATAGAAAATATATTAACTCTCCATGAAGTGCGAATCTATGCAATTGAGATGAGATTATCAAAGTGCTAATTAGACAATATATTGTCTTCTCTGCAATCTCGCCGACGTAAAACACATTTGCGAATCTACGCTAAATAAAAAATATATTAACTCTCCATGCCGTGCGAACCTATGCAATTTAGATGACATGATCAAAGTGCTAATATATTACCTCGCATCAGAAAAAAGTGAATAACAAATCGATTTGCGAATCTACGCTAAATAGACGATATATTGCCTTACAATGCAGTGCGAATCTATGCAATTTAGACGATAATTACAAGAATTATATTGCCTTCAAACCCCAGCACCAAAGATTAGCAAAATATCTGCACTATATTGTCTTCTCTGCAATCTCGACGAGGTGAAAAAGATTTGCGAATCTACGCTAAATGGAAAATATATTAACTCTCCATGAAGTGCGAATCTATGCAATTTAGATGAGATTATCAAAGTGCTAATTAGACAATATATTGTCTTCTCTGCAATCTCGCTCAGGCAAAACATATTTGCGAATCTACGGTAAATAGACAATATATTAACTTTCCCTGAAGTGCGAATCTATGCAATTTATATGAGATTATCAAAGTGCTAATCAGACAATATATTCTCTTCTCTGCAATCTCGCCGAGGTAAAACACACTTGCGAATCTACGCTAAATAGACAATATATTAACTCTCCCTGGAGTGCGAATCTATGCAATTTAGATGAGATTATCAAAGTGCTAATTAGACAATATATTGTCTTCTCTGCAATCTCGACGAGGTAAAACAGGTTTGCGAATCTACGCTAAATAGAAAATATATTAACTCTCCATGAAGTGCGAGTCTATGCAATTTAGATGAGATTATCAAAGTGCTAATTAGACAATATATTGTCTTCTCTGCAATCTCGACGAGGTAAAACAGGTTTGCGAATCTACGCTAAATAGAAAATATATTAACTCTCCATGAAGTGCGAATCTATGCAATTTAGATGAGATTATCAAAGTGCTAATTAGCCAATATATTCTCTTCTCTGCAATCTCCCCGAGGTGAAACAGATTTGCGAATCTACGCTAAATAGAAAATATATTAACTCTCCATGAAGTGCGAATCTATACAATTTAGATGAGATTATCAAAGTGCTAATTAGACAATGTATTCTCTTCTCTGCAATCTCGCCGAGGCAAAACACATTTGCGAATCTACGCTAAATAGACAATATATTAACTCTCCATAAAGTGCGAATCTATGCAATTTAGATGAGATTATCAAAGTGCTAATTAGACAATATATTGTCTGCCCTGCAGCCTCGTCGAGGTAAAACAGATTTGCGAATCTACCCTAAATAGAAAATATATTAAGTCTCCATGAAGTGCGAATCTAAATAGACAATATATTCTCTTCTCTGCAATCTCGCCGAGGCAAAACATATTTGCAAATCTACGCTAAATAGACAATATATTAACTCTCCATGAAGTGCGAATCTATGCAATTTAGATGAGATTATCAAAGTGCTAATTAGACAATATATTGTCTGCCCTGCAGTCTCGCCGAGGTAAAACTGATTCGCGAATCGACGCTAAATAGAAAATATATTAACTCTCCATGAAGTGCGAATCTGTGCAATTGAGATGAGATTATCAAAGTGCTAATTAGACAATATATTGTCTTCTCTGCAATCTCGCCGACGTAAAACACATTTGCGAATCTACGCTAAATAGACAATATATTAACTCTCCATGACGTGCGAACCTATGCAATTTAGATGACATTATCAAAGTGCTAATATATTACCTCGCATAAAAAAAAAGTGAATAACAAATCGATTTGCGAATCTACGCTAAATAGACGATATATTGCCTTACAATGCAGTGCGAATCTATGCAATTTAGACGATAATTACGAGAATTATATTGCCTTCAAACCCCAACACCAACGATTAGCACAATATCTGCACTATATTGTCACCAGTGCTATTTAGCACCATGTTAAGAGATAGGGGAGAATGAAAAATATCAAGGAAAAAGCCAATTGCGCACCTAACTCGCAATCTCACAAAAAAACGCGGTGAACGTTCGATGTAACTGCTTGTATGTATTGCCGCAATATTGTAAAATTGTGCACAAAAAAAGAAGCCCTTCACCCTTTTAAAAGATAGGAGAAAACCTAAGAAAGCAAGCGTCAAATTCGACATTCAATATTCAGTCCTTGTCCATGGATGGATTTCAGCGTCAATAATCGCGAGACCTATTTCGTAGGACAGTTAATACCAATTCCAATTGTGTATGAAATAAACATAATAAAAACACGATGCAAAGTATACGTCGACTAGAACAGAAGGCGTAGATCTGAGTTTTTCCGCCACATAGCTGGAGTTAGTGGGTTCGTAAACATATACATATATGCACGGCCGGCAGTATATCTACAGAGACAGGCAAATTCAAATGTTATCACTGTACATGTACTTGACATAATTTATCACCATTGGAGATCAGTTTATTGATATGACGCATCGCTATCAGTTAACATTAACCCTATCTATAAATCAATCATTAGTACATGTACTCTATTAACCCTTCTCAACTGTATAAATAGCTATAGAATCTTACCCTACTGGTTTAACGTGAGCGTCAATAACTCATGATAAGGCCTTTGTTTCGATTAAGGTGGATGTTGAAGACAGGGGTCTTTTCGTTCACTTAACCGAATGCTCACCACGGAAGTAGAATATCTTTTGATGTTACCGCCATATAGACAGTGTGGAACCAGCGTGTTCCACAACATAGGATAGATTCAGGGACTGATCTTAGACATAAAATCTTGGGAGGATAAAAAGGATGATCCTGCCCCTCTCCCCACCTTGGACGACTCCGAGATGGCCGCTTTAATAACGTCACAGTGACGTCACATTCAAAATAGGCATTTTTGGTCGATTTTTCGAAATTTTTATTAATGTGTTTTTTTTTTGCAAAAGCTGCATGATAAATGAGTGAATAATAGCCTGATGTGAAATAAAATAGATTTTTGTCAAATTTTCCCCAAAGAAAAGCAGGAATTTTGAAGAAAAATGATGAAAACATCACTTTTCTGGTACAACACATGGTCGCCATCTTGAATTCACCAATGATCCTCCACTCGGGGGGTTATGTAAATAGGCTCAAAATGCCCCAATATGATCAACTAAAAAGTGACGGACGGTCAACGTTCATTTTTTTATTTGTCGTGCCGGGAATAGGGAAGAAATTTTGGTAGGGGGACAGGTGAGATTAAATATTCATGAGAAGGTTTCACTGAACGATACATTCAAGGAAAATCAGTGAGATTCTATAGCGACACCTACATGTACAAATGGAGAGCGTTGACAGGATATTAATTTATTAAGATTGATTAAGCAGAATTTATGTGTCGTTTTCGTTCACGTGTGCCAGGATTCAAATTCACGTCACTTGATGTATTAGTATATGGTTCGTTAATATAGGCAGTATTTCTTAATGGACACCGGTGTAGCAATAATGGTTGTCCCGCAGTATTGGTTGTCCGAAGGACAACCTGTACCTGGCAGTGGTTGTCCTGACTGAAAGGGGGACCGGAGGGGGACACCCAGTTTCAGGTACCAGTTGTCCACTCGATACATATTAGTCTTGTACATGTTGTAATGCATTATATATTATATTTGCACCCGGACAACTATTCATGGGGGACAACCTCTCTTATTACAACAGTGGCAATATTAGTTGTCCCCCATGACGTGCTGTCCATCGTATTATCAGACAAACTAGGTCACGGTATAAAGGTGACAAATTTTCAGTGGCTCGGCAGCTGTCCCAGGTAGTGCAGGGGAAAGAGGCGCGGTAATATGGATGAGCGGGTTCCAGTAAGTTGTGGGTTCGAATTCCATCCGCGTCACGTTATTTTTTTATTATGGTACATTATCATATTTTCCATGCTAATTTTTGCACGGATCATTTGTGGATTAATGACGCCAGGTGGACATTATATTTTCAGGCAAAATTTTTGTTACATATATTTTAATGTTCCTATTGCTTAGTTCTATTTTCCAAATATATTTGACGTATTATTCGTCAGTTTCTTTCTATCACAGTCAACAGTGTTTTTATTGAACTGATGTACACTTTATATACAACAACATATTTCGCTATCAAAGTAATCCACGTAGGCTTGCATAATAAGATGGAGGCAAACTAACACAATTCTAATTTTGAAAAAGACACTGTAGGAACAGAAGTTGCGGCATTTTGTATTGCAATGTGCTTGTTTCAGGACAATCCGAGGGTGTTGAATCCGAATCTGCTTGCTCTCAGATTAATTTTACATACTGAAACATCAGAACTGCTAATTAACCGTAATGATTAAGTCACTTGAGCATTTGGTGTCAATCTCTGCCGGGTAGGAAGGCCGTCTTCTCCCAGCCGCCCCCTTATATCATATCTTCCTAGCCTGTGCGAAACGACAATTTCTGCAAGAAATATTTAGCTTTTTAGAACGAAATCATTAACGATGACTTGTTTAGTATACTGCCCCCGCCCCCTCCCAATTCCCTCCCCCCATTCCTTCCGCTCTTCGCTACCCCAATTATCCTGAATACCGATATGTTTAACCATTTCCGTTAGGGGTGAAACTAATATAATAATGGATAATGTAATACAATTAACAATGGTCACTCTAATGACCTCACGGTGAAGTCATCTTCCCTGAAAGTAGTTTTTTATCTATTTTAGCCAATTTTCATTATAAATATTTTTCGTACTCCTTGAGCTAGGGGGTGAAGTGTGATGACGTCACAGTGACGTCATTATTAAAAAAGGCATTTTTGTGTTTCATTTCTTCGCAAACACTGCATGATAAATTAGTAAATCAAATAATTTCAGTCCACTTTTCCATGCAGTAAAGCAAACGTTTTTAAGAAAACCCACATACCCACATGGCTTCCATTTTGAATTTAACCATTATTCTCTGCACATAGACTCAAAAAGACCCCAATATGATAAGCTACAAAGCTACGGAGTGTCAGCTCTCAAGTATTTATCATTCCGGATAGAGGATAGAAAGTTTGGTACGAAGGCCCCGATGCCCCCCCCCCCCGCAAAAAACGGCCTTGCAGGTTAACCCCACCGCGTGGCATCACCACACAATATTTTTTTCGGGAAAATTGCATGAACTCAAATTGGAAAAATCTGATTGGAAAATTCGGCCCAAAATTCAGATGCGAGTTTGTGAATTTGAATGTGAATTTGATTACGTCATTGTGACGTAATCGAAGAGAATGTTTCATATATAGTGTACGTGCTTTCATCCCCTAAGCATACGGGGTATTAAAACTATTTATACGGGTGAGTACGAAGAGAAGAAGAGAGCTATATCCCCATAAAATTGTGTTTTCGGTCATTTGCGTTCATTTTTTTCGTATTCCTAAAAGAGCATAAAAGTAATTTATTTTGCCAAAAATAATTATTCTCTATCATATGAATTAGTTTTTGATATAAAATATCGGAAGACTAAAAAAACCAGTCCAAAAAAAGAAGAAGCGAAAAATGACTTCCGAAAAGATGACGTCACTGTGACGTCATGATGGCGACCATCTTGAATTGTTTAGCATTTCATCATAGAGTTTGACTCAAATATTTTCAAAGAAACTATAAAATAGTTTCAGCCCTCTACCCAAGATATAACGAAGATAGATGGGGCGTTGAAATTCCCCCATCCTCCATCCTCAGGCGGGGACAACCTCCAAATCACCCAGATCTGTTAGGGTTAAAACAATCCATTTATCGGCTACGCATACTATCATTGCCTTATTGAACCGCTTTACATACTGAGGCCTGATAATGGACAACTATTCCCAGGCGGCGGACAACCCTTAATACGACTTAGTTATAATCGCGATAAAACCTGGACAACCACTTCTATCGTCGGACAACGTATCCCCGGGTGTAGTTGTCCATGGACAACCTATGATAGTGTCAGTTGTCCCGAGACACCTCACAACAGTACATGCTGTCCATGGACAACCTGTCCCAGTAATGGCTGTCCGACGGACAACCACTAACCAGGACAACGTTCACCTTCACACCGGCAGCTTACTTAAAACCTGGTTTGATGCATGCAATGTTACCAATGTTTATAGATGTTGATACAATCAGTGACCCCGGCGAGATTGTTCTGTTCTTAAGTACACATGCAAGTCGGTTGCAACCAGTAACCACTCGATTGATTGATGGTGAAAGTAACAAAACTGGTAGGAAAGTCCGCCTTGCAGTATTGTCCAGTTTTATCTGACCAGTCAACTACCGGTAGCTCACTGATCTATTCCTTGCTGGCTCCTACTAATTTTCTACTGTCTGGCTACTGTCCAATTGAGTTACCATGCCGTTACCAAGAGATTACTCCTATGTTACCAACACAATTTTACAGAATTGCATACATTTGGTAACAATGAAGTAGCACGTCATTAACCTGTACGATTACTGCTCAGTTACTGGCTTTCTTTCAGTATTCAATTGTTGGCAAGTGCAGCTGCGGTGCTGTTCTGTTATCAAATCCGACACTAGTCAGTAACTGAACATTACCAAACACTCAGCCCTCCAGCTTAGGGCAGCATGGTCTGTACCATGTTTGTCTGGCACAGGAGGTAGACTAAAGTGCCAAACAAATTAGGCTCTCTGACGATCCATTGTGATCAGTGTCTGTAGAGCCTAATTTTCAAAATACGAAATTCAAATTTTGTTGTAGTTTTGGTTAGGTTTTTGTTAGGGTTAGGGTTTTGCTAGCGTATGTTTGTTTGGCTCATCCTCGCCGTGAGACCAGTAAGGTTAGGTGCGACATTAAACTTCAAACAACCAACCAACCAAACAGTCACCTATCAGTAACCACACATTTCATTAATGGAACAACGTAGTGGTTACCAACATGAACCTGAAAGTTGCTGAGTGGTACTGAACTGAAAAGTACTGAACGTTGAAAGTTTTAAGTGTTTAGAATTGAACGACATCAGAAATACGGTGCTGGGTGAGAAATTCAGCTGATGGTGACAGATTTTTTAACATAGACCATCTTCATTTCTGAATTTTACTCATCGACGCGATGGAAAAAACCCTTAGCGGGTATTATGGAAGGCGGTGTCCAGTGGTTTGGCTCCTTTGACCAGTGCCTCGACATCCAGTCCAACCCACATGGTGCACACGAGAAAACCTTTGGCGGTAATTACTGTCTGCTGAAAATTCCACTTCCCGCAAACCTCGTGGCGGGAATGATTGGTGGCGAAAATGGAGAGGTTAATGGTTTATTTGCTGGGGTAGGTAACACGTACTGTCAAAGGACGAGCAACTTTTGGATCGTGAAGCGCTGATTTGATTATGTTCTACATATGGTCAGTTATCACTGCATTCTTTGACTCAAGTGATATATGGTACCTCGGAGGGGGGTTGCGAATGTTGGGGAATGTAACTTTTTCACGCTCATGAGATCACTGTACATATTAGCACAAGAAATAAATATATCACAAAAATGATATACTGTAAAACATGAAACTTTCGCGACATGAAACTTTCGCGATTTTTCAATTTTAAAAAAATCGCGACATGAAACTTTCGCGATGCTCTCTGTGCCAGAAAAAAAATAATTTACAAATATATCATACTAATAGGCATGGGAAATACACACCAGAGGCAGCAAAATCGGCAAAGCCAAGTGTATTCACATGTGGGTGCGCTCATGCAGTGTGGTAGTTTCACCGTCAGTATCAACACGAGTCTAACGAGAGGCGGCGTTAACTGTATCTTCTGTTACTGGGATTCAAACAGAGGTTTTCTGACTGTTTGGGGCAGATTATTTCAATCTCGCTGTTTCAGACTTAACATTAATTCCCGTAGGTAAACAAACCCTATATCACGAGATATCATGTAGTCCGTTAGATCTCAGCGGGATTGGAGCTTTCAAAGCCGCCCTGAAAGACCAGTTCACCGCGTGGTAGGGACCCATTGTTTCAAAAGGGCAGAAAAGTGGAAAATCTGTAGAGGATATCAAAGATGACTTGAAACTTTCCACAGTGAAACCTAAACACGTGTTGTGAATGGTGAAGGCCCAAGAACAACTCAGAAACAACACGTCTGCTATCGTACAGAGGTTCCAAACGGCCGGCATCAAGGCGGCATACGAGGTCATTGACGATCGATTTGACGGTCGATTCTAGTATTTTACACTTGCTTCACATATGCAAGTCTTGGGACTAATTCAGCAGAATTAATTGCACTAGTATACTCGTATATTAAACTGTATCCGGTGCTTTAAACAGTCGCTTCTGATTAGAGCTTAGGTGGCGAGACCATAAAAACTGTGCTAATGTCGAAAACAACTGCTCTCTTGTCCTTTCTCTGTCGTTGTTGTTGCGTTCTTATCTTCGGCCTTGTCATATGAACATGTTTCTTTCACGTGCATGAAACTTTCGCGATTTATTCCAATCGCGAAAATCACGAAAATTTCATGTACGCGAAAGAAACATGTTTTACAGTACACGAGATGAACTTGCATGTCTAAACGTGCATGTCTAACAGTTAATCTAGATTCGCTCCAGCGAAACAATTAGGGGTGTGTACAAATGAAGACGTTTCTCTTCTTGAAGTGATTTCATAATGATTTTCAGTATTAATTATTTGTTCTGCTATACATACTATGATGTAATGGATATATAAATATCCTCGTATTTTGTTAATGGTTAAGAATTGTTATGACGAAAATTGTTATCCATCTTTCGTGATACACCTTTTCAATTCTTTAATGTGAAACGTTGCTTAACATAATTTTGCTCATATTTCGAATAGTGTTGATGTCAACGTGAGTATTTAAAGTGGCGGGTTTTTCCCCCATTTCCATCAGCTACACGCGTTTGGATAACCAAACCTGCTCGTTCGAAGGCAGACAAAACAATGGATAAAATCACCTATATAAGTTATTAGATTCATCCGTTTATCTTTTTTAACTTCATCTTTATTCCCCAGTTATACATTTGGGATATCAAAAGTATATTTAAATTGCCCTAATATGAAAGGTAAACGTTGCTAGAAAAATACCGTAATGCCATAGTCGGGCAATAATGGAAGTACCCGGTATTTATGATCACTTGACCGAATTATTAACGCTAACCCAATGGAGTGATTTTATTTATCATTTGTGATTCCACAGACTGATAAACAGAACTGAATTTCCGACCAGTAGTTCATGTATAATCATATAAATCACGCTTTTAATATATCCAATTATGTTTAGGATCACTGTACATATTAGCACAAGAAATAAATATATCACAAAAATGATATACACGAGATGAACTTGCATGTCTAAACGTGCATGTCTAACAGTTAATCTAGATTCGCTCCAGCGAAACAATTAGGGGTGTGTACAAATGAAGACGTTTCTCTTCTTGAAGTGATTTCATAATGATTTTCAGTATTAATTATTTGTTCTGCTATACATACTATGATGTAATGGATATATAAATATCCTCGTATTTTGTTAATGGTTAAGAATTGTTATGACGAAAATTGTTATCCATCTTTCGTGATACACCTTTTCAATTCTTTAATGTGAAACGTTGCTTAACATATTTTTGCTCATATTTCGAATAATGTTGATGTCAACGTGAGTATTTAAAGTGGCGGGTTTTTCCCCCCATTTCTGTCAGGTACACGCGTTTGGATAACCAAACCTGCTCGTTCGAAGGCAGACAAAACAATGGATAACATCGCCTATATAAGTGATTAGATTCATCCGTTTATCTTTTTTAACTTCATCTTTATTCCCCAGTTATACATTGGGATATCAAAAGTATATTTAAATTCCCATCAATTAAGTAATACATGTGAATTGCTTAATATATTTTCAATTCTTTAATGTGAAACGTTGCTTAACATATTTTTACTCATATTTCGAATAATGTTGATGTCAACGTGAGTATTTAAAGTGGCGGGTTTCCCCCCATTTCTATCAGGTACACGCGTTTGGATAACCAAACCTGCTCGTTCGAAGGCAGACAAAACAATGGATAAAATCGCCTATATAAGTGATTAGATTCATCCGTTTATCTTTTTTAACTTCATCTTTATTCCCCAGTTATACATGTGGGATATCAAAAGTATATTTAAATTGCCCTAATATGAAAGGTAAACGTTTGCTAGAAAAATACCGTATTGCCATAGTCGGGCAATAATGGAAGTACCCGGTATTTATGATCACTTGACCGAATTATTAACGCTAACCCAACGGAGTGATTTTATTTATCATTTGTGATTCCACAGACTGATAAACAGAACTGAATTTCCGACCAGTAGTTCATGTATAATCATATACATCACGCTTTTAATATATCCAATTATATTTAGGATCACTGTACATATTAGCACAAGAAATAAATATATCACAAAAATGATATACACGAGATGAACTTGCATGTCTAAACGTGCATGTCTAACAGTTAATCTAGATTCGCTCCAGCGAAACAATTAGGGGTGTGTACAAATGAAGACGTTTCTCTTCTTGAAGTGATTTCATAATGATTTTCAGTATTAATTATTTGTTCTGCTATACATACTATGATGTAATGGATATATAAATATCCTCGTATTTTGTTAATGGTTAAGAATTGTTATGACGAAAATTGTTATCCATCTTTCGTGATACACCTTTTCTTTTCTGTCAATGTGCATGTTAACAGTTAATCATAGATTTGCGCTCCATGTCGTTAATCTAGAATTAAGGGGTGTGTACAAATGAAGACGTTTCTCTTCTTGAAGTGATTTCATAATGATTTTCAGTATTAATTATTTGTTCTGCTATACATACTATGGTGTAATGGATATATAAATATCCTCGTATTTTGTTAATGGTTAAGAATTGTTATGACGAAAATTGTTATCCATCTTTCGTGATACACCTTTTTAATTCTTTAATGTGAAACGTTGCTTAACATATTTTTACTCATATTTCGAATAATGTTGATGTCAACGTGAGTATTTAAAGTGGCGGGTTTTTCCCCCATTTCTATCAGGTACACGCGTTTGGATAACCAAACCTGCTCGTTCGAAGGCAGACAAAACAATGGATAACATCGCCTATATAAGTGATTAGATTCATCCGTTTATCTTTTTTAACTTCATCTTTATTCCCCAGTTATACATTTGGGATATCAAAAGTATATTTAAATTGCCCTAATATGAAAGGTAAACGTTTGCTAGAAAAATACCGTTTTGCCATAGTCGGGCAATAATGGAAGTACCCGGTATTTATGATCACTTGACCGAATTATTAACGCTAACCCAACGGAGTGATTTTATTTATCATTTGTGATTCCACAGACTGATAAACAGAACTGAATTTCCGACCAGTAGTTCATGTATAATCATATACATCACGCTTTTAATATATCCAATTATATTTAGGATCACTGTACATATTAGCAAAAGAAATAAATATATCACAAAAATGATATACACGAGATGAACTTGCATGTCTAAACGTGCATGTCTAACAGTTAATCTAGATTCGCTCCAGCGAAACAATTAGGCGTGTGTACAAATGAAGACGTTTCTCTTCTTGAAGTGATTGCAGGAAACAAGCCTATGTTTATGTATACTTTTGTCTTTTTGAATTTGGTGCTAATACTGTTATATGGAAATGGAATAGGTCTTCGGATTATGGACGCGGATATTCTCTAATGGACGACGGCTGGATTATGAATGACGGACTGGACGCTTGTAATTCATAATGATTTTCAGTATTAATTATTTGTTCTGCTATACATACTATGATGTAATGGATATATAAATATCCTCGTATTTTGTTAATGGTTAAGAATTGTTATGACGAAAATTGTTATCCATCTTTCGTGATACACCCTTTCAATTCTTTAATGTGAAACGTTGCTTAACATATTTTTGCTCATATTTCGAATAGTGTTGATGTCAACGTGAGTATTTAAAGTGGCGGGTTTTCCCCCATTTCCATCAGCTACACGCGTTTGGATAACCAAACCTGCTCGTTCGAAGGCAGACAAAACAATGGATAAAATCACCTATATAAGTGATTAGATTCATCCGTTTATCTTTTTTAACTTCATCTTTATTCCCCAGTTATACATGTGGGATATCAAAAGTATATTTAAATTGCCCTAATATGAAAGGTAAACGTTTGCTAGAAACATACCGTATTGCCATAGTCGGCCAATGATGGAAGTAACCGGTATTTATGATCACTTGACCGAATTATTAACGCTAACCCAACGGAGTGCTTTTATTTATCATTTGTGATTCCGCAGACTGATAAACAGAACTGAATTTCCGACCAGTAGTTCATGTATAATCATATAAATTACGCTTTTAATATATCCAATTATGTTTAGGGTGACTCCATTATGGTAAAGCCGAGTTACTAGTATTTGATGGGCCAGCCCAGTGAAGAATTTCAACCTGCACCCACAGCCCTTATGGTGAATGCAAGCGATGATGTAACCGAGCGGTTTGCATTTACTGGTACCAAACTCTGAAGGGCGCGAGTTCAAATCCCTTACGGGACTGGTCCATCCAGCACTAGTATCTATGCATTACCAAGAAATTTTCATACTAAAAATAATTGGGTATTAGTATTACCGAGCTCTATCAAATTGGCATTAATATACAAACAGATACACCGCTAATGCTGATGTACATGTATAATTTAGAGGCGTTTCGGGACAATAATCCTACAGGCGTTCTTTCTAGTATAGACCCAGAACAAAGTGGCACTACAAATAAATACATCAGGAGATACAGTTTAGCTCGATCTCATGCTGTCTCCGATAAACACGTAATCACACATCGGAATAAAAGGGCCTTGACTGGCTATGTGTCGTAACATCTTATTAAAAATTAATTGTTATTATAGGTGTTTATGAGATCAAAGATTTTATATCATCCAATTATAATTATTTTCAGGCATTGTTCGTGGCTGCAACTGTTCAGTATGGACTGTGTGTGCCAAGCAGCTGCACCACTGATGATGTATCTAAAATGATCAACCTTGGTAAGCATTTATATCACCTTGCATATCGCTACAATTCGCTGTTTTGTTCTACAGCCCAGTGTCAAAGAAATAGGAACTCTTCTGTGTTGGGAGGTTAATTTAGTCCATACATAGAGGTTTTGATAGGCCCAGAATGCCAGTCCATGGTATAAAAAAATAACAGTTTTTTCCACTGTTTGTTCCAACATCAAAACTTGAGTATTCGGCAGACATCACTGCTATGCGATGCGATAAATGACACAATAATACGATAGTCCACAATACGACTGCACATCTTAACTTATCATTGCGTTATTAGGTTACATTAACTGAAAATGACACCCTCGCCTACGCCCTTATAGCAACTGGTGACAACAATTCTTATAGATGAAACTCCGTTTCAGAGCTTACCATATCGCGCTCAATTGGATCCCACATACATAAACTTAGATGCATAAGTCTTAGATACTTGTGGAATAAATCTGGTAGCATTGGGGTCCATTTTCTTTTAGGTCAGCTCACCAATTACCAGTATACGAGCATTTCCATCATATCTCTCTAGATTTGTATCTAATACCGCTTATGCCGGTGCTAGGGGCCGTGTGGTCATATCATCCAAGGTGCCACATGAACAGGTACAATAAAAGCGTACCTGAGATACAACACATATCACGAATCGTTGGATTCTTGGTATGTACTTTAGAATAGGTTAACCAGAAGGCTGTTCTGTGAAGTCATGTGACGCAGTCAGTATGTCGGAACCTCTTCCCACTTCCACATGTGCTGTAATTTATGTTTTATTGCACCGAATTGTTTATCTTTTCTTTGATTACTATCACTGCAGGATTGATGCAAAATCTGCCGGATTCCCTTTATGGCCAAGCCCTACCCACAGTGGAGCCGGTCTGTCATCGTGAGGATAATGTATGGGAGGATAAACGGGCCACAATCGTTAT
Organism: Hanleya hanleyi; assembly: GCA_036873755.1. Classification (NCBI taxonomy): domain Eukaryota; kingdom Metazoa; phylum Mollusca; class Polyplacophora; order Lepidopleurida; family Hanleyidae; genus Hanleya; species Hanleya hanleyi. The sequence continues at coordinate 130,487 of JAVTVY010050392.1, forward strand.
GTGAGTATTGCCATTTTGTTCGAGATAGAAGAAATTAATAGCATTTTCTTAGTATTTGGTTGAATGTCTGGTCGAATTTTACAGGTATAATTGAACATGTGCTTAACGACGAAACTAAGAAATGTCGCATAGCCTATCAAACATATTGTCACTCATCGCGCCCAAATAATTCCATCCATAAATGCGGAAGATTCATTTTTTTATGCGAGTATAACCATCGAACTTATGCAGGTGATCACAATATCAAGATATAACGAAGGGGTATAGTTTGATTGTATTTGTCATTTGATGCCATTTTGTTATTTATGTTTCAAGAATGACCAAGGAGCCCAGGGAACCCATTTACAGGTTCCGTAAACTGAGGCCTAAGAATGAAAACTATATACACAGAGAATAAAAGTAAATAATACGTATAGGATACAACATTATATATACGGATATATCACAGGCGGTAGACCAATTCACAAATCATACAATATAATAGGACGACCGTATAAAGGCATTTGATAACTGAGTCGGGAATACGTTTGAGAGCCAACCAAGCCTATATTTTGCATGTGAAGACGGCATCAATATCAGCCTGATTATTCATGGATGTAAAATACCACGCATAATGCTACTTCGCAGCTTCCATGCATACAACAACCAGTGTCAATATATAATAATTTAATCAGCTCCACTTTGAAACTAAGCTCAAAATGAGAGAATAAATATGTATTTATTGTTCCAGAATAACTTTTTGCCGACTCCCAAATACATGCTCCCGAGATAGCGTATCTAATTCTGCTTAAACCGGTGATAGGGACCGTGCGGATACTTCATAGTCTACACATGAACATCACCAATAAAAGCGCGGCTGAGATACTAAGTCTACGTCCTAGAATCCACCTCATTCTTGGGACTGAATGTTAGGTGCCGAGGGATGCTTTCCTGTAGAGTCATATGGTTGCTTTTTAGTCGCCAGACGTCGTCAATTTTTCCCACCTCTTGCATATCGCTCCAATGTATAACTTGCAATACTGATATTGTATCATGGTGCTATTTTAGGATTCACGGCATGACCAATTATGAATACGTTCCATTTGATATCACACCTTGTAAATAATAATAATTAATTAAGTCGTGAAACATACCCTTTCTCCACAGAGGCGTCCTCTTTGGTATTGGCTTTTTGATCCTCATTGGAACACTGTATTACATTGCAAACGAAACGTTTGATAATTACAAGAAATCTGTCCATCAAAATGGATGGAATGCAAAGGACAAGGAAAACAGCTCCAACGAGTATGTTGCGATGCCCACGTTCCACAACGGACCTATTCCGAATGGCGGAATAAAATCGGACGATACTTCAGAAAGATCCCTTCCAAGTCGACTATAGATGTGTATGTCGTTAAATCATCGTCCCTTGAAGATGGTGATGAAGCGGATGTCACACCATCTGAAGTTAGGTCGAATGGCTTGTTCCACAATAAGGCGTTACCCATTCGTGGCAATCTTGTATCTGGCATACGAGGTATGTACGAACGATTGTTTCTGTCACAATCTTACTATACGTTTTGTAACTGTCTCTTTATGCTTGTTCGTTTATCTGGCCCGTATACAGTTTTGATCGAAAAGGACACCCGAAGCCTATTGTGACCAAGATGTTTTTTGTCAAAAGACTGTGAAACGTTGTCAGGGCAGCTATGGGGCTGGGGAAAGTGACATAAAGATAAAAAATAACAAAAAACGTACGTACTGTAAGCTGTGTCAGTATGCCGGTCGTCATGGAAATGTACTTAGGACAGTATCAGAGGGACATTCCAGAAGACAGGGAAGTTGGGAACTGAAAAGGCGTTATCGCTCACCGGAGGTCGGGAATATTAACTGTGTTCAACCTGTAAGGCCATAGGCTTGGTCGAAAGATCGAAACTTTGCTACGATAGTCAGTGTGTGGTCACTGGAAGAGACACAGGGGGCCATTCAAAATTGATCTAAAGGGGAGGAGCCGGAGATTTTAGGGAGGGGGGGTCACATGTATTTCTCGGATAGGGAGGGGATCATGTGTAACTTTGCAATGTGTAGACGCGGCGGTTGAGGGATCATGGGTAAATTGCTAAACACTTCTCCACATGATCCATATTGAAATCTCAATTTCTATTACATGTACATGTATGCATGGATTTTATTAGCGCGTCCTTACTGTAGATAACCATGATAACGCTAGAGGCTCTATATAGCTGTATTCTATCTCTGGTAATATGTTAGATTTCTGTGATGTGAGGTTACACTTTCAAATTACTGAATAAACAAGATAGGGGGCAGATCAAAGTGGCTGGCCAAGTGTGAAATCCCAGATTTACTGTAGGGAGACTAGGTCGATTTTTCGGTCAAATTTTTCTAATTTTATATTTATGCAATTTTTCCGCAAAAAGAGCATGATAAATATTAATGTGATGTGAAATAAAATAGCTTTTGGCCACTTTTCATCGCGGAAAAGCAGAAATTTTGAGTAAACTGACGAAAACATCACTTTTCTGGAACCCCATGAGGCCGCTATCTTGAATTTACCCATGATTCTCTCCTCGGGGGTTATGCAAATAGGCTCAAAAAATGACCTCAATATGATAAACTATAAAGTCACGGAGATAGCACAGAAAGTTTAGAAGGGGATCCATTTTGCCCCCCCCCCCCACCCGGCCTGATAGGGTTAAGGTCGGATATTATGCTTTGAAATGCACATGTGTGTTTTAATATATCGTTCTAAGATTACATCACATAGTTAGATTACGAAATAATCGGATCTTCAAATTTCTATATAATTATCTCCCGGGGCAGGACGTGACAGACATTCAAAATGCATAATACTATTTTCAATTGAAATGGTCACGTTCTTTGATTTCTACAGTCCAGCAGTCAATCATTGTTTCGCACAGTCTGATATGGATTAAGTATGGTCACTTGGTCCCCTATTCATCCCACATTTATATCTGTTTTCTCTCCATGGGTGGCTGTTTACCTGAATTGTATTCAAATATATTTTGCTCTGATTACCTAGGAATCGTGGCTGGCCTCCTGAGGGCATTTTCTCTGTATACAAATACAAAGAAACTCCTGAACACCGATATCAAGTCAGGAAACCTAAGTTCTGTGAATGGCATTAGGTTCTTAAGTAGGAGCTGGGTCCTGTTGGGGCACACATACGGATTCGCTGCAAGAGTGGGAAGTAAGTATTCTCAACAAGTTACAGTAAATCATCCGGTAACTTTCCAAATTACCACCATTGCTAACGTATGAAATCTTCGGCCATGATGGTGTGCGTGGGGTGAGTAAAAGAGTAAATAGGAATTTAAGTCGTTTTAAACTATATTCAGTCATATCACGACGGTGTGCCAGCATGCGACACATCGGTTCCCATTGTCGCCTTCTTATAGAGTTGCCTCACCGTAACGCCATGATTTACCGTCCTAGTCCTACCAGTCGCTTTATCCCGACACCTGACAATAGCCCTTGGTCTATCTCATAATGCTGAGCGCCAACAAGGTCAACACGTTTTTAGTCTTCGGTATGAATCGATCCGGCGGCTTGGTTGGGATACAGCAGACACTTGATAACGACACAAATCAGTTGGAATACTGTTCATAAGTACGGATTAGTCAATGATGACTTACTGACATCTTTGACACTGTTGACAGTTTTTTTTCGCAAAATTAGCCTATGTTTATATGTATATTTTTTGTTATGCTTACTTGGAGTTTGAGGCTAGTATGTTGTCTTTTATTCTTTTCATGAAATAAGGGCATTTCGTGTATGGACGCAGTCATTCGTTATGGACAATGACTGGCTATTGAATGCCGGATCTGATGCTACCATTTGCCAAGGATTTGTTTTCTTGCATTGCGATGTTTTGTATGTTGACCAGTAATCCTCTCGTATAACGAGTTATATGTACGATGATAGAATAATGCTTTTTCTAAGAAAATCCCGAATATATCAAATTTAAAGATGAGACGTATATATTATGATGAAGGGTGAAGTTTTAAAGGTTGAGGGACAGAGTGTAGATACAAAAAGAACCGCCAGAATCATGCAACCAGTCACAACGACTTATTTTGATAAAGTCATCTGAAGGTATATTTACAACACATGTATTTCTTACTTCAGTCAATTTGCTGGCATTTGGTCCAGAATTCCAATCTCGCTGGACCGCATAGGCCATTTTAAATGCTCTTGTGTCCGTGGACTCATTCTTCACACTGAGGTAAGTTGTCTATATTTCTATATTGCCCAAACTTAAATCCTGTTTCATCGATAAACAATCGACCACTTGACGATGCAATCATTTGACGTCTGACTACAGTTTTCAAACCTATATTATATATAGTGTTGCTATATGATTGACCGAGCGCAATTTATATAGCATGTGCTAGCTCTCTAGTGTGGATGCTAATGTCCTTACTTTTCTCATATTTGACTCGCTATGGTCGTTTTATTCACAACTTTTTATATACTTAACCCAAAGTAAATCATATGCGGTATGCTTAATCAGTTATTGTCTGCTCCATTGAGATTCGCCCTCATGGGAAGATAATCCTTCACCCTCAGTGACTATCTTCCCCATAAGGCAATATAGGGGATAATATACATCCGAAGCAGACAATAATTGATAAATATTCGCCGTTAGCTTAAGTTATTTATACTTGTTTTCTTTTGTTTCTAGTGGGCTCCTTGTGGCATACCTTACCTTGAAGGAGATGGAGAAGCAAAAATCTGCGAAGATCAATTGGTTGATATTTTACTCCCATAGATTTTGGAGGTAGGAGTGGTATGCAGTGAGGAGTAAAATATCTGATTTTGTATTTCAGCTATAGTAGGTTTAGAAAAGATGAGACGTTGACATGAAAGGATGTAAATCGAATCATATTCTTCCTCGATTGGCCAAATTAATTTCCTGTTAGTCTATTCTATTCTCTGGAAATATGAAGGTGAGTGGAAATGTAAAACAAGTAGGCTTGGTGATTTTTTTGTTATTATTGCTTTCATATCGTAGTTAAGAAAGAAAACACCTAGACATTTCATATTGCTGCGTTAAATAACGTGGTACAGATTAACACATCTGACTTTGAAAACAGCATGCGAACACTGAATTCGTCATAGGGACATGCTTACTAATGACTAATTTCAGACTCACCCCTACATACATGTTAATACTGATGACATACGTCCCGCTCTTCCACTACTGGGGAAGCGGTCCTACGTGGCCAGACGGTCAGTTGGAATCAGAGAGCTGTAACACCAACTGGTGGAGGAACTTGATATACATTAACAACTTCGAAGTGACGAAGGGAGTAAGTACACAAGCCAATAGCTTACACTCTTAGAATAGTTGGATTTTCGCTGGGGTTTTTTCTCTTGTTTTTCAAATGTTTTGTTTTTTGAAGGAAGGGAAATTGTTTATTCAATTGTTCTCTGAAAATCTAAACAAAGTTTTTCCATGATAAATGTCTATGTAATTTCGCTTTTAATGAAAACGAAACGCCAATGAACCGAATATTGTCGCATATAGATAACCAATTTTGGAGTTTTGAAAAACCACGGAAAAACCAATATCTCGAATTTTAAAAACAAAATGTTGCAAATAAAGAAAAATGCTGAGAGTGTATATGCAGGAAAATTCATGTGATTTATGTTACTTACTGATGTCGTGCTTTATCTGAGTGGGATAAATGTGAAATGCAAAGGTTTTATCGAATATCTGCCCTTGCTAGACGCTGGTTTGTGACGTCACATCAGACCACCTTGCTGGACGTCAATACTTGTAACGTTATGTCTTCGAGAGGCTGGTCTGACGTGATGTCAAAAGCAAGGAAAGATAAGCCTTGCCAAGTTGTAAATCAAAATCAACTGGGCTTGGGGTACCAAAGTTTTAAATGCTTGTAAAAGACAAAATATTTCAAAAATAGTAGATTCACCAATAGTTTTCTCATTATTCAACAAATATGATATAAAAATGAGAATCTAAAAGCCTTTGACGTTTACCTTTAACGCTACCAGACCTGGGTAATTTGGAGGCTGTCTCAGACTGGGGGTGCGGGCATTTCAACCCTCCCCCCTCCCCGATGTTTGTTTTCAGTACGTCTTATGGTAGGAGGCTGAAAATTTCCGTACACTATATTTGGGTCAAGCCCTCAAGAAAATGAAAAAAGTCATCTTGTTGGAAGCCCCTTTTTCGTCAAGTTTTTGGACCGATGTTCTGACTTACCTGTTTTTATTAATATAATAATAATTAATACGATAGAGAATAATTAGTGTTTGCTAAATAAATTATTTTCGTGCCCATTTAGGCAAAAAAATGGCCAGAAAATATGAAAACGCTCCTTTAAATTTTCCCATGATTCGTTGCACCTAAGGTTAAGCAAACAGTCTCAAAAGATTTGCAGAAACGTCAGAAAGTTTAAGCTGTTTTTTTCTCTTCATTCCGGAGCTGAGGTGAATGACCCCAGACCAGACATGGTTAACCTGTTTTAAAGATGTAATCAGCCGCAGTTGTAGGCTCAAATCGATCTCTCCCAAACTCCACGAAAATGACGTATGTTACGAGTGATACAGATTAAAACACATTTGACAATAAAAAACTAAACTTGTTCCCACCATTCACAAGAAAATAAAAGGGATTTGTCTTCAAAAATAAACGGCATGGCATGCCGTTTATTTTTCAACAAGCGTTTACATGTGTGGTACATTCTGCCTACGCATGCTCTGCCACTCTACCGAACATTAGTCACGAGCCATGACGTTATTCCATGGCTGCAGCTGATTCGTGAGCGTCGCTACGTCACTCATACGTCATACAGTGACGTCATATTCCTCTCCACATACAGCACATAATCAATGGCGAAACAGAAAACCTATCGAAGCGGGCAGAGTTTCAAATTTCTCTAGCAACATATTCTTGCATTCGCTGTATATGGCAATCCCACTATCATCAAATATAATACCAATGATGCTCCAGCAAACTTCGCTGCTCAAGAACAGACGGGAGAGAGTTTACAAAATCCATCGATTTTGAGGCTGATTACATCTTTATTGCTCAACATCATTCAATAAAATGCTTGTAATAATCTACTTTTCTACTGCAGGGTGGCTTCATGCACGGACAATTATCTTTTTGAAGTGGTCTTGCTGTTCATTTGAATCTATTTGTATGACAAATTTGCCCCATTATCCCGGAGCACATATGGACAAAGAAATCAATCGAGTTGATATGCGACAGTAATTTTTCTGTTATTCTAGTAGCAATAATCATATTGCCGTAGTCAGTTAGTGTATCCTTAGTGATTTTTAAAGTGACCGTATAACACTATTTTCGTTATTTTGAGATTAACCTATCTTAGTATGGGACTAACAGTATTTCCGCTATTTTGGGACACATCTTGACATGGGAATTTGGCGGTCGTATAAATTTCAAGTATAATGCTTCGTCACAGTGTTAAAACTGAATAGTTGCAAAACGAAGCAAGACTGGGATATATTATACTCTAATAAATCACTTAGAAATTCATTTGGAATAAATGGCACTTGTTAATAATAAGGATCACATATACGAACAGAACATTATTATGACCGGCTGCAGTCATTAAAAACTGTTGACCGCTTTTCTTTTGCAAGAAAGATACTTGCTTGTGTTCAGGCCTGTTAGAATTGATGCTAACTGAATATTGTAGAAGGTCTTTCCATTATTGACGCGGAAATTCTTTTATGGGCGTTTTCAATGACCTAAGTACAGCATTATCGAATACAGCGGACCCTTCTACCGACAGTTACTCTTGCATCAAGATCAATACCAGAACGATCATTTCAAAGAAAATCTCGGCACGCAATTACAACGATCGAACTGAATTGAAGATTGAATTGAGAAGGTATGATATACATTTGCTGAGATATGTAGGAGGTAGGAAAAATTGACGATATCTGGAGACTAAAAATCAACGATATGATTCCACAGGAAAGACTGCCTCGGCACCTCACATTTAGACTAGAATACGGAGGATTCCAAGACCTAGCCTTGGTATCTCAGTCTATTGCAGCTTTCCACGTGGGAACTATGAAGTAACCACGCAGTCTCTGGTATCGGCTTAAGCGGGATTAGATACGCTAGCTCGGAAACTGTGATGATATATTATGCATGTACTCGGTATCTGTAATTTGTTGACATGAGATATTTTTTACAGTGTATGGAATGGACATGCTATCTGGCCAACGACATGCAGTTCTATGTTATCAGTCTGTTGATTCTCATCCCACTGTTCTAGTAAGTACAATGGTATGTCAAGAATGTGTATCGATGTAGTCTGTCATTTTAAGATTGACATTAACTGCAACAGAACGTTTCCCAGATGTTTCATATCCAGAAATATGTTCTGTGTGGAAAATACGTATGATTGCCATCCGTTATAAAAATCTAAACTATCTAACATAATGAAGGTAGGAACAAGGTCTGAGGGGTCTCAGCGCCAGTAATCCCGCAGAAACAAAATGAAATACATATCAGAAGCCATTTGAGACAGCAATGACCATTTACTTGATAGAACAGTAGATAGCAATGAGAAAGTTCAGTCAGTTGAAATTCAGTTTATTGGGTGAAGCCAGACAAAATGTCGCGAATGTAAACGTCAAAAGTTGGCCACATTTGGTCATAAAATCTAGCTAAATTATTACGATTTGAAAAAGGGGATATTAGTGACCAATAACATCTCTGGAACAGTAAATTGCCAAACGAAACTCCAGATACAAGCGTCTAGTCCGTCATTCAATATTCAGCTGTCTTCCATTAAAGAATTTCAGCGTCCATAATCCAAAGACCTAATTAATATAATAGCATTAGAACCAAATTAAGAGAATAAAACATAGTATACATAAAACTAGGCTACTTTCCTGCAAGGGAGAAGTGGTCAACAGTTTTCAATGATGCCAGCAAGACATCTTGATGTTTCAAAAATAGCAAATCAATATCACTGATAAGTATTCTTAATCCATGTGATTTTATTTGTAAAGTCGTTATCTAGAGTATGATGTATCTCAGTCATGCTTTGATTGGAACTGTTCATATGAACACTATGATGATCTTGGAATACATATGTTCATACGGCCCTTAGCCCAGGGTTAAGCGGAATTGGACAAAAGTTACGAAACGTACCACCATAGCTCTTGAACGCTACGCTCGTATTTTGCTATCAGAATGCGGTATGTATCGCCAAATTTGAGGAACTTCGAGTGGAGGCGTTTGATGATATAGCCCTGTTTATAAGTTTCTGCAATAATGTTTTATGACGTTGACTAGAATCGTCACATTTAACTCGGGATCTAGCAAATGCTACTTGGTGAGATATGTATACGCCATATGCAGGTCCCTCTGGTGTTTTTCTGTCCAGATTGGGATAGTTTACGATGTCGAAATTGTAATCATCTATTTTGTCGTAAAGTACACGAGAGGGAAGGCCCTCTTCATTTTTATAGAGATATAAGTCCAAATAAGATGTGCCGTTGGGGCCATATGTAGTTTCCTCCCAATCCAGTGAAGGTGGATATATATCCTTCACTGCGTCATTTACATGCATTTTGTTTTTATCTTCAGTTCCCGGATCGCTGGGCTGATTATGGTTGGTATGTTTTTCCTGGCAAACTTCATTTCCACGGGCATTATCACCTCCAGCAATGAAATGACGGTGTCAAATCCCGGGTAAACCTTCTGCATTTGTTTCATTTATTATTTTTCCAAACCATAGGCTGAAACCCTCTTGAAATTGGTATTATTTTTATTTTTCTTTCCAACACATTTTTTCACCATAAATTGGACCATGCGACTTAAGTGATGAAGCTGAATCTGGTGATTAGGACCAATGAGATGCAATGCATATCTCTATGTTATTCGATATGGCAATGAAGAACGAATACATCCCAAAGTACGAAATTTCACCTATTTTCTAGAACGGGTCCCACAATGGGACGCTGGATGCGAATACAAAATTTTCACAATGGAACGAAATTCCAAACACATTTTACAATTATGCGAAAACCTGCTATCCGCTGAACCGATCGACCCGATACTTGATCGATGCGTCGAGGTCTCTCACAATTCTTCGTTCGAACTTGTTCCGTGAACGAAAATGGACGACGATCGATCAAAATCTTCAGATTTTCAAGTATCGGATTTTGATGACGAAATCCGCTGAACACGATTCTCAAAGTGCCATACATGATGATGAATCGCAGTCTCGTAGGAAACCGCGTCGTGAAAATCGAGCGTTGAAAATTCTCTGATCTTCAAGTACCGGACTTCAAAACGGCTATTTGTATGTTATTCAAAATGGAGATTATCCAAAGTCGAGAATAGCATCGATTTGCCTGATCGACCCTAAGGAGGCGCGTTGAGTGCAAATTCAAAAGTTGGCCAAATGAGAGAAATTTCACAGTCGTGTGTGATACGTAGATTAACATTATTGCTGTTGATTGATCGGTTTTGCAGTCATATTGGTTTGACCTATTTTACAAAATTAAAACCTTTTCTGGTGGCATTGCTGAACCGATCGACGTGAAACTTGGTCGAAGGGTAGAGGTCTCTCAGACCTTCTTGTGGGGAGTTGCTCCGTGAAGAAATGTGGCCACCATTGACCAACCAAAATGCCACATCGGAAATATTACTGATACAATTAGAACCCGGTAATTGCCATTCGCGGCTACATTTAATGGTCTTTGATGATGAATAACAATTTTCGCTAATAGAGAAACTAGAGGAACCTCAGTTCTTAAAAATCTTGGTCGAAATTTGAAACGAGGAATGATTAACTTGTTGAACCTCTGTTCCACTTGCAGAAGTCACCAATTAAATGAAGAATTTCAGTCTGAATTTAGTGGAGTGAAATCATGAATAAAACTACGTGCCTCAGATTGTTTTATTTTTGGCTTCTGTCTCTGGACCCCAGCAGACTGATGTGAATAAAAGATAATTCATTTCTTTACGTTGATCCATTTCTTTCGTCTGAGGTTCGCCAAACTCAAAACGCCAATGCATATCAGCTGATTTCGCGAGACTATCATATTACCACAGCTCCACGATTCACGTATGTACATTGTAAATTATTCGGCTCGAGTCTCTGCTATGGGACGTTGTGCTCACGTCACCCAAATGACACCATAACACCGGATTAGCCCTTGTGATGTATGGGATGTCTTTGGGCACAGTGAAAGCTTGACTGGGATACAGATATACCATCATATCTGATCATCCCCCGTAGTATATGGGGCGTCTTTAGGGGCAATACAGTAAGAATACCGTGTAATAGATATACAGTATCGGGATACTGTGTTGTTCCCGCACTTTGTACCAGCTCGAGTTCTCGGAGTCTGGATCGCCGTATCGGCAAAGACCACAGGTCGATACGACGACCCAGACTCCGGGAACGCAGAGGTTGTAACGGTCTCAATAATATTTTTTCAGGACAAATCGTAAAACGTTCCGTCTATCGTCCATTTCGTTCCCTCTAGAAGCTTCGTCTCACCAAACCACTGCTGAAGTTTCCTTGACTGGAATTTCATCAACTTCTTGTCAGCCATAGGACATGCATCCAACTCCAACGTATATTTACTGGTCAATTGATGTAAATGTAATTCGTGAATCGAGATTCGTCTGTGACTGGGGGGCTCGCGTTGTTTGACATTGTTTGAATTTCTCAGTTGGTGAATTTCCGTACGGTGCACTGACCCCTCGTGTTTGGCAGTTCGAAAGACAGTTTGTTGAACAACACATCAAACGGTACATGTACGTTTCAATTTCATTAATTTTGCACTCGGCAATGTCAAATATTGTGGGAAGTAATGTTCCAACTTTGAAATTCTCTGTCGGTCCTATCTTTTCTCCTCTTCTCAATCCTGATCTAGTTTGTTCCAGTTTATTTTTGGCCCTGTGCCGCGTGCGCGGACTTATTATTCAATTAGGTCAAACGAGCATTATCACATCACTTCTACAATCAAAGCGAATCATAACATATTGTTCGGAATTGAACCGAACTTTTCAGTGAGCAAAACCATCCTTAGAGATGATAAATATAACTGGATGCGGTCTCGGTCGATACGGTGATCCAGAATACGAGAACTCGAGCTGATGCAAAATGTGGGGACAACACAGTAATAATATATATGTATCGCTCGTCTAAATCAGTTGCGTTTATGTTGTGAAACTCTGACTGGGAAGTTCTAAATCGAGTTTACCTTTTGTTTAAATAGACTTGACTACATGGAGAAGTATTACACTAAACCGTGGTGTCGAATAGGACCCTACTTGGTGGGACTGCTCGTGGGCTACATCTTGTATAAGACGAAATGTAAGGTCAAGTTGCATATGGTGAGTTACGTTGCAATTGCGAATTCAATTAAGGTGAGGAACAGACACCAATATAACAATTGTAGGAGATTACAAAGGCTTATTGGGAACATCGGTCATAGTTGATGGCATACATGTTGCAGACCATTGGTATGTTGTAGCACGAACATTGGCCACCCAGTATAACAGTCTTCGCCTGAATGATTGGTGGATCGGGACAATATTCAAACTCGGCACTTCTTGCCAATTCGATTCATTCTGTGAATATTTGTCTGGCAATTTTTTTAACTCTTATTGTGAGTGGCTTTCATCAGAATTCTACCAGCTTCGAATTCGGAACACTTTTAATGTTCGAACGCATATGCCATATCATTAGGCAACCCTTGAGATACCTTATGTGTTTGCCAGCAATTTGTGGCGGATATTGCTCCTGTCTAGGAGAAGACACCTATTGCTGTTCAGCTCTGCCCGAAACTGGTCTTGTATCTACAATTTCCCTTATATGCATATTTTTTCTTGTGTTCAATCATTTTCGTCGGATACCTAGCGACTACCTTAATCAATCGCTTTCAAATTTGTTGTGCCTATTGCTCCTGTCTATGGGAAGACGCCTATTGTTTTCCAGCTCTGTTCGAAACTGGATACTGGTACTTTTTCTACAATTTGTCTTATATGCAAATTTGCCATGTGGACCTATGATGAAGTAGCTGTCTCTGCTTGTGTACCAATTTCCATATTTTCATTTGCATAGATAGCGCATCAGTCATTGGTTCACAGCCCCGATCAGAAAGGTCACTGTTGGGGGTTAAAATAGTGGCTCAGTGCATGAGCTCTGAAGCCACTTGCGTCTAAAGTACATCCAGTGCCTGGTTTACAGCCATGATATTCAGTCATGTACACAGTATGATGATTTTTGGACCTGGAACATGTATATACATTTCTCCCAGAAATGAATTTCACAGTCAGTGGCCTTGCAGATTTTAAAACCACTGACATAGAGATATTCATTCAAGAATATTTCAGTGCAATCTCCAGGAAACAAGATGATGTGATTGTTTTGTGCGCCGATCCACCTATAGCTGGCGCCACCTGGAGGGCCAAGTTAAAATTGCATTTCCGGCCAAGAGTACGAAATGTAACTTTCGATGGCATTGTTTCTTACAAATCGGTATCTTGTTCTTTGCGAGGTATGGTTCAAGGTGCGAGGGGATACCACCATGATTTTGGGCATTAAAGGTCATTTTTGGGGTGAAATACGGTCAAATTTGGTAAATATCGTTCCTAAATTAATTTACAGTGTGATTTTTCATACCAGTGGGTATCCACGCTAAATTGGTTGTATGTACTGTATTGCTTTAACACAGGTATGGCTAGCTCGTTAGTTATTAGAATTGAGTGAAGATTCTGTTTTATTTCATATATTTTGTGCTGTTTGTTAATTACTTTTGTATGCAGTATTGATCAAGGCAGCGGTGGATAGAAATACAACTTTGGCAATTAGAGGTCATCCTGAGGGCATTTTGAGATCAAATAAGATCCAAAGATGGTCAAAATGTCGGCCTTAAAACAATTTGAATTGTTTGTGTAAGAAATTCCTTGTAAAAGTAATGAGTATCAAATCTGAAGTAGTTCTACGGGGTGAATTTTGAGATAAGCATAGTGTAGGGTATTTCAGTATTTTTGTTTGTGAATATTGGTAACATGCATTTTCTTATAGTCTTGACATTCGAGTTTCGAGTTTGAAGTAGTTTGAGTTAACCCTTTCTGGCCTGGGTGATTGAGTGTTTGGAAATTTAAAGCCCTTTTGAATATTCGCTGTATCACCAAAATGATTGAAAATCGAGACCGAAGACTTTCCGTAATTTTGGAATATTATTTTTGGCTGATTTTGAGCTCATTTCTATAATTTTTATTATCAACCATCATGGTTTAATTCAAATGGCGCTCATGTGGGTTCATCCATAAATCGTCCTTTTTTACGTTATTCATTTTCTTAGTAGCCCATTGTGCAAATTAGTTAACACCAAGGATTCTCACATCAAAGCCTAGTGCCTACTTTTGAATCGGTTTGCTTGATTTTCAGCTCAAGATATGATGGTTTAAATCAAAATGGTGGACATGTGGGGTAATCTGAATATAACATTTGTCTTGTTGCTCGTGTATTTCAAGGCATTACTCTTACCTCACTGCGCAAATTATAAAAAACCCGGGATCTCCGCAAAATGTTATTTAACACCATGATTCTTCCTCACTTGGCCTATGTCAGTTCTATTTGGAGTTCTGCTTGTCAGAAATATACCAATGTTATGGTGAAGCTCCACAAAAGGGCTGGAAGGTTATTCTCGGTGCGCCCATGGATACTCCCACGTCCGAAGTTTTAACACGGTTGGAATGCCGTCCTATAGAAGATCGCTGTAAATACAATATATCTGTTATGTCATACAAAGCGATACATGGACTTGTTCCTGAATACTAATGTAGACTTGTAACGTCCTGTAAAGACATACATTCCCACAATACGAGACAGGCAGCAAGAACAAATATTTATGTTATAAAACCAAAAACAGATTACGGCAGAAAATGTTTCTCTTTTAAAGCGGCTCAGTGTTTTAACGATCTCCCAACTGAATGTAAGACCGCGCCTGATCTTAATCATTTTAAAATGTTAACGAAACGCCATATTTTTGTTAATTCTTATATGTTCGGTAATTCTTTTATTATTTATCATTAATTTTAATTGTCAAATCTATGTTATTTTACAATATATCTTAATTCTGCTGATAACGTTCTTCCTGACGCAGCAAGTATTTTCAATTCAATATTAAGGTCTCAAACATTCATTTTATATACCTCATCTTAGCATTGTAAATATCTCACATATACTATTATTGTCTCAATTTTTCATCTTATATATCTCTTCTTAGCATTGTGAATATCAGGCATATACTTTTTAAAACCGTTTATCTTTTTACTGTTGCTTACATTACCAGCACGGCGGGGGGGGGAAGAGCTTCGGCACTGACGGTCTTTGCTGGGTGTAAAAATAAATAAATAAATCTCTATGCATAGCCTAACATATTATGCCCATTCTAATCTATTTACATATGTCAAAAATCAAGATTTGATGGTCAAATACAAATGGCGGCCATATGGGGTCATCTGAAACTCACATTTTTGACTGTTGTTCGTATAGGTCAAGGCATCATTCTTAACTCATTATGCACATTCATCAACACCGAGGGATCTCTAAGCATAGCCCAACATCCTATTCCAATTTTGAATCTATTTACATATCATAAAATTCAAGATTTGATGGTCAAATTCAAAATGGCGGCCATGTGAGGTCATCTGAAATTCACACGTTTCCCTTTTGATCATATAGTTCAAGGCATTATTCTTACCTCACTGACCAAAGTTGTCAAAATTGATGGATCTCTATGCATAGCGTAATATCTTATGCTCATTTTGAATCTATTTACATACAGGGGTAAAAACGTTCGGTGTCCGGTTATTTTCGTTTAGTTTGACCTAACGAAACGCGTTATAAACGCGTTTCATGAAGTTCCATTATAAGAAACGAAACCCTTTCAATATCGCTTAATTTTTCTTTTATCAAAACGCGTTTCTCTTTTCGTTCAACTCCCGCAAATTTGTGTTTTTATTTTGCAAACCAGGCTAAGAAGCCCTCGTGTCGGGGCTTTCCCCAGCCCCTATCATTAATCCCTGTGCTCTGAAATAGATATATGTGGCGTAGCCTTTAATATACAGGGGTAAAAGCGTTCTGTGCCCGGTAATTTTATTTTGGGTTAGTTTACGGCGTAAACTAATGAAACTAATGAACGCAAACGAAACTACCAGTATTTCTAAACGCTAGCTAACGGAACGCTTTTTTAACTTAGGGATTTGATGGGAATATTCGATATCGTTTCGTTTATATATTGCGCTAAGATTAAATCGTTTTGTTCACCAACCAAGACATTATTTGTCTTCCCGTATCAAGCGAAACGATCTGTCAGGAGTACCGAGCCAAAAAAGCGTTTCGTTTGACTCCATGCAGCTTTTGAACAATACTCAGTCGCCGAACCATTGCATAAATGAAATAAAAACCAAAAAAAAGATCAAATAGTATTTCTGCCCGACGAAGCAACCGTGGTATGGACGGTAATGTTTATTTAACAACAATAAAACGCGTTCCTAACGCGTTTCAAACACGTTTTCATGCCGATCTGCTTTAGATAACGCCACCTGTGGGCCAAGTTAACTGTTTTGGGAAAAACTCCTCAACAGATTCATAAGTCGGGGGATCTCGTCTGGGATTGTTTTTCGTGCCAGTCCGCCTACAGGTGCATTTATGAACAGGAACTTTTGAAAACCTGGAAGGATTCTTTCCAAATCAATGGTATATGGACACCTTCGTTCAAGATCCCACTTGTTTGTTTGTTTTTTGTTTTTTCGTGCCAATCTGTATATAGGTGGTGCCACCTGGGGACCAAGTCATAATTTAGTTCCCGGACAATTACAACACATATAAGGGAAGTGGGAAGAGGTGCCGACATACTGACAGAGCCACATGACTTCACAGAAAAGTCTTCCGGTTAACCTATTCTAAAGCACATACCAAGAATCTAACGATTCG
Organism: Hanleya hanleyi; assembly: GCA_036873755.1. Taxonomy (NCBI): domain Eukaryota; kingdom Metazoa; phylum Mollusca; class Polyplacophora; order Lepidopleurida; family Hanleyidae; genus Hanleya; species Hanleya hanleyi. Next base: position 147,484 of record JAVTVY010050392.1, read on the forward strand.
TGATGTGTTGTAGCTCAGGTACGCTTTTATTGTACCTGTTCATGTGGCAACTTGGATGATATGACCACACGACCCTAGCACGGGCATAAGCGGTGTTAGATACAAATCTAGAGAGCTATGATGGAAATGCTCTGACAACTCGTACACTAGGGATTGGTGAGCTGTATCGTCGTCAGATGAAACTTTTGTAAAACTGAACGGATTCTTTCCAAATTCAGTATTACAAGCATCTAGTCCGTCATTCATAATCCAGCCGTCGTCCATTAGAGAATATCCGCGTCCATAATCCAAAGAAATATTATATATTCCATATAACAGTATTAGCACCAAATTCAAAAAGAAAATCATAGTATACATAAACATAGGCTTGTTTCCTGCAAGAGAGAAGCGGTCAACAGTTTTCAATGATGCCGGCAAGACATCATGATGTTCCAAAAATATCAAATCCGTATCGCTGATCAGTATTCTTAATCCATAATATTCGTTGTAAAGTCGTTATCTAAAGAATGATGTATCTCAGTCACGCTTTGATTGTGTCTGTTCATATGAGTACCATGAGGATCTTGAAGTACATGGGTTCATACGGCCCCTAACCCCGGGTTAAGCGGAATTAGGCACAAGTTACGAAACGTAGCGCCATAGATCTTGCACGCTACGTTCGTATTTTGCTATCAGCATGCGATATGTATCGCCAAATTTGAGAAACTTTGAGTGGAGGCGCTTGGTGGAATAGCCCTGTTTTATAAGTTTCTGCAACAATGTTTTGTGACGTTGATTCAAATCGTCACATCTAGCAAATGCTACTAAACGAGATATGTATACGCCATAGCAGGTCCCACTGGAATATTACTGTCCAGAAAGGGATAGTTTACGATGTCGAAATTGTAATCATCTCTTTTGTCATAAAGTCGACGAGAGAGAATGCCCGCTTCGTTTTTATAGAGATAGAGGTCTAAGTATGATGTGCCTGTAGGGCTATCTGTAGTTTCCTTCAAATTCAGTGAAGGTGGATATATATCCTTCACTGCGTCATTTATATAGCGATTATCCAGAGCGAGAAGATCGTCTATATAGCGTTTGGTGAATGAGAAGGAACGGGCTTTGAATGGATCGGTTTTTGAAAGCGCCTGCATATAGTCATATTCATAAGAGAACAGATACAGGTCAGCCAACACAATTAGTACCCATTGGAATACCTATATGCTGCTGATATATTGTGTTGCCAAATTTCACATACCTTGCGGGTACCTTCCTGCAAGTTATCGTTTGGGAATGTTTTTGTGCCGATTCGCCGGAATCATGTTAACATTGTTTTCCCGAAGTTTTACGTTTTTACTCTCTTTACAAATAATGAACGTTTCCTCTACTTGACATACGAAACGGATGCCTTCTCTTTTGTATTCGATCGACTGTATCTAGTTAGGAACTGTTTCCAATTATCGTTCGCGAATGAATCGTTTATTTCGTCAAATTTTCTCGAAGTCGCGAATGTTTTTTTTCTTCAAAATAAACGATTCATTCGCGATCGCTGTTAGAATGATTTGTTTTTCTGTTGGCAATCGTTTTTCAATCGAGAAAATTTTCTCGAATAAAAAGCGATATCGCGGGTTTTTAATCGAGAAAATATAAGCGATTGAAAAAAAACGACTGAGGATTATAGCCGACAGTAATGCGGCAAGGTTCAGCCTGACTGACACGCATACACGTGCGAGTTTCCATATCATAATCACTTCAGTCAGACTAAGTTCGATCATTTTTCCTCCTTCTTTGCCCTGTGTAAAACTAAAGCGTGTTTCAGTTCAGTTGGCGGTTATATAGATACGATGAGGATATTGAAAGAAATTGAATATATATATATATACGTAGGAATAATGGTGACAGATGGAGAGAGAGAGAGAATTAAGGTTCAATGTCGCGTTCAGCAATATTTCAGCTATATAGCGACGATCAAACAAAATTCTAAGTACTCAAGTCACTAACTTAGTAATCCAACGCATTAAAACATACACACATTGAAACTTATGTAACAGCCCGATTTCTCTCAAATAACCCAAGATGCAATCCTCCCTCACCCGACTAAGAAGATCTTCCAAAGTAGTCGCTCGATAAAAAGCATTTTTTACAATCATAAAAACTATGCATTCGATAAGAATATGTTTCACCGTGAGATCATCATGGCATGGAACACACCTGTTACCCAACGCATTAAAACATACACACATTGAAACTTATGTAACAGCCCGATTTCTCTCAAATAAGCCAAGATGCAATCCTCCCTCACCCGATTAAGAAGATCTTCCAAAGTAGTCGCTCGATAAAAGCATTTCTTGCCATCTTAAAATCTATGCATTCGATAAGAATATGTTTCACCGTGAGATCATCATGGCATGGACCACACCTTGGGACTGTCTCTTTTTTAGTAAATGTTCGTGAGTTAATCGTGTATGGCCGATTCTACATCGCCTGATCATGGTTTGATTGAAACGTTTCCGGCTCTTCAGATGAGTATAGCCTACAGTTGTTTTTAACTCACGAAGTTTGTTATTATTCACAGCATCCCATAAAGATAGAAAAAGCCGTCTCACATAACTACAAATAGAGGACCTGAAATCGCTATACGAGATTCCAACAGGATCAATCTCATCATCTAGGGCTGCCTTAGTCATCAGCCTCAGTAGTACCTTTGATGCCAACGTGACTAGGCAACCAACAGAACACAATATCAATCTGTTAATAAAATTTAGCCATGTAGTTGTAGAATAATAGTGAGATGAGTCGAAGTTCCACTCGCTTGGAGGCATGGCAGTGAATCTGAGAATATGACGTATTTTCCCCTTTAGTGGAACCAATATCTTCTAAAGCCAACAATATAGCTTTTGCTTCTGCAGTGAATATCGAACTTTTACCTGGTAGTCGACAGGTTTTAGTTTTGGAACTAAAGATAGTAGCACATGTTACTCTCTCACGATCTATATTTCTCTCAGTAGAACAAATTATTGTGTATACAAGAGCTGGCTCGTGTCTGCTTTTTTATATTTGTTAGAGAAATATCTACTTCTGTTTGAGCTAACTTCCATGGTGGAAGTGGTAAGAGCTTGTTCGGTAATATCTGACTAAGTTTAATAACAGCTGCTACAATGTGTGGTTTCATACGAATTCCAAGTGGTGGAATAATGGAAGGTTTCTTCAAATAAAGATCCACGAACTGAGGTTTGATAGCACAGTTATATGCAGGATTCCATTGATTTGATCGCAATTTTGTGATATATTGCAGTGATAGTTTTAATCTTCGAAGTTCTAAAGGAAGTTCATTAGCCTCGACATATAAGCTTTCTTTAGGGGATATTCTGAACGCTCCAAGGCAAAGTCTTAGTCCTTGATGAAGAATAGGATCTAGCTTTGCCAAGTTTGACTTGCTTGCACCGTTGTAAACAATAGAGGCATAATCAAGTTTGGAACGAACAAGTGATCGATATAAATGGAGAAGTGTTTGCTGATCTCCTTCCCACTTATAGTTGGCAACTACCTTCAACAAATCAAGAGCTTTCGTGCAATTAGCTTTCAAGCAATTTATATGCGATTTGAATGTTAGTTGGTGGTCAAACAACATTCCTAAGAATTTTACCTCTTTTACCACTTTGATCTCAGTTTCATCTAATGTTAGTACTGGATCTTTGGGCTGGAAATATTTGCTGCAAAGGTGTATACAATTTCTTTTAACTCTGGAGAATTTGAAGCCCTTTTCTAGACACCATTTCTCAATTCTATTCAGACAAAGTTGTAATGTTCTCTCAACATTGTGTATGCTTTTCCCACTGCACGAAATGTTGAAATCGTCTACAAAGAGTCTACTGATTTATTCATAACTTCCGCTGAGCTGTTGATCTTGATACTAAACAGAGTAGTAGACAAAATACTGCCTGTGGGACACCCTGATCTTGGTCGAAATGATCAGACATGGTTGTACCCAACCGAACTTGCCGTATTTCCATGTAGTATCATAGGCTTTTTCTAAATTAAAGAAAGATGGAAACTACATGTTCATTCTTGACGAAAGCATTCTTGACATAGGAGTCTAATCTGACTAAATGGTCAATGGTATTTTTATTTTTACGGAAACCAGCTTGAATATCAGTAAGTTTCTTTTCAGTTCCTATGCACCAAAACAAGGCGATCATTTAGGGATCGTTTCCATTAATCGTTTTTTCTTCAGTCGCGATTTTTCTTCAATTTTCTCTATTGAAAAACGATCAGTCGCGAGGATATCGAGAAAAAAAATGAGAAAAAACGATTGAAACTTTTCTGGAAAAAACCATTCTCTCGCGATATCGTTTTTGAATCGTTTACCCATGCGCGATCCGTTCTTGATCGCGAATCTTCAATCGCGAGAGAATCGTTTTTTTTCAAGGCGCGAGAGGATCGTGAGGCGGAGTGATATTTGACACATAGGCCGTGTTGCCATCGTACGCCGCTCTATCCGCGAACTGGGAACTACATGTAATGTTGATTGCGGATTTGTCGATGGAAAAACCTATATTACTATACTATAATGTATAAATGCGCAAGATAACCGAATAATATATATGATTCACGATATATAGTCTCCTACAAGCCGAAGTAGGGCGTATGCTGGAAATATCTATACATATACCTGTACCATGCTTCCTGTGACGTTCGCGCTCAGATTTACTCTGGCGAAGCGTAAATGACAAAATTACATGTTTATTCAATAATCGTGTGAGTCGACAATGTATTAATGTTCAGTCATTCCCTTCATACTTTCGATAATTTCCTCATATATTCATGCAACTTGGTATAAACAATACAGGATGATAGTCACAATATCTTGTTTTGTAAATACCGGGTACAGGTCATAAGTGGATTTGAGTTCGTCGTTGATTGCATTATCAGAATGATTACGGCACAAGCTTCATAGAGGTGTGAATGGGCGCATGGCGATAACCCAGAACAGCTTAGCCCTCCAGCCGAGAATTTCTAGGTTAATTAAGGTGAAAAATAGTGTAATTAAATATGTATATTTTGTTATAGTAAAACATACATTAGGAAAGGGTATCCATTCATGTTTTGGTACAGTTTTTAAACTATTGAGATGTGAATAAGTTCAAAAAATCACCATCAAGTTAATTTTATTTATTATAAGAATATTCGCGGCAGTGATTTCATATTTATATCAAATACATATCACAATGGTGATTGAATCGCATATAACGGTTGGATTCGCATATGTACAATACTTTTTATTTTAATTTTATATTTTGATAAATGAACTATGAATGATTCCAAAGGGAAGCTCAAGCCAAAAACCAACTGAATAGTATATAATTTCATCTCTTACTGGATTAACCAGTTGTGAAAATTTTTACAAATAGCCCGCGCTATATATTAATAATTAAGTGCTTTCGAAGATTCGAAACCCCGTATGACAATGTTATATTCAATACAGCGCCATCTATCTACACAAGGAAAATGGTGATCGTAGGACAAAAAAACACGCGTACAGCGAAAATCTGACGAATCAACTCAAAAATTCAGCCCGCACAGATGCCAAAAACGTTCACGAAAAATACTACACAAGAAATCTGGAATAATACCTGCTTTAAAACACAGAAATACCCAAATTGCAAGTGCAAATGACCCAATCTGACCATATCCGGGTCTGTGTCCCGTACAAAATATATGTAAATATGAAGTTATAATTATATGCATAACCAGTATTCCTATGTATATATATAGATATTTTTTTCAATTTCTTTCAATATCCCCATCGTATCTACATGTATATAACCGCCAACTGTACAGAAACACGCTATAGTTTTACACTAGGCAAAGAATGGAAAAGGAAGAAGAAAAAATGATCGAACTTTATATAGTCTGACTGAAGTGTTAGAAACCCGAACGTGTATGCGAGTCAGTCAGGCTGAACCAATGGCGTACTACTTTCGGCTATAATCCTCAATCGTTTTTTTTCAATCGTTTATATCTTCTCGATTAAAAAGCGATTGAATCGCGATATCGCTTTTTATTCGCGAGAATTTTCTCGACTGAAAAACGATTGGCAACAGAAAAAAAACCATTCGAACAGCGATCGCGAATGAATCGTTTATTTTGAAGAAAAAAAACCATTCCCTCGCGCCTTGGAAAATCGCGACTTCGAGAAAATTTGACGAAATAAACGATTCATTCGCGAACGATAATTGGAAACGGTGCCTTATCATGCGTTCCATTGTTTCACAAACACAGCTAGTCAGTGAAATCGAACGATAATCACCAGGGTCTGTATGGTTACGGCCAGGCTTTGGTACTGGTATAACGATGGCATTATGCCATGACGGTGGAAAGTCTTCTCTTGTCCAAAGTCTGTTGAATATGCGTAATAGAATTTCTAGAGAAGATTCCGGTAGATCTTTCAAAAGTTGATAATGTATATCATCAGGCCCTGCAGCAGAATCATTAGCTTTCGAGAGAGAAGCATGAAATTCCTCAATTGTAAACATAGCGTTATAGCTTTCATGGTTACCGGAGGGGAATTTAATTTCATTTTTCTCTTCTCTTTGATCCGACAGACTCATTTAAAGCAAGCCAAATATCAATCGGCTTAGCGGCATTCAGCCCCGAAAGTATAAGGCTCAGTGGCCTCTCTAACGTAGTCTGTGTGCCATAGCACTAACAAATAATTATAGACTCCCACCCAGGGAGCTCCAGAAAAGATTCAGGGCCCTCGGTGGCCGAGTGGTCAAGGCGCTTCGCTGGTGACCGCTAGCCTCACACCGCTGAAACGGCACGGGTTCGAGCCCAGCTGGTCCATCTGTGAAAGTTCGTCAGTTACTTGCCGAAGGGTGGTGGTTCTCTCCGGGTACTCCGGCTTCCTCCACCAACCAAACTGACTGTCACCATATGAGTGAAACAAATTTGAGTGTGACATTAAGCCAAATTCCCTCCCTCCCTCCAGAAAAGATTCACTCGAACAAACAAACAATAAAATAATATACAATTATTGCATGTTATAGAGTGGGACATCACGATTTGTCAGCTCGAGACAAGTGATGTACAACGAGCGCGCAGCGCGAGTTGTACATCACTTGTTGAGAGCTGACAAATCGTGATGTCCCACTCTATTACAAGCGTCTAGTCCGTCATTCATAATCCAGCCGTCGTCCATTAGAGAATATCCGCGTCCATAATCCAAAGACCTATTCCATTTTCCACATAACAGTATTAGCACCAAATTCAAAAAGACAATCATAGTATATATACATAAACATAGGCTTGTTTCCTGCAAGAGAGAAGCGGTCAACAGTTTTCAATGATGCCGGCAAGACATCATGATGTTCCAAAAATATCAAATCCGTATCGCTGATCAGTATTCTTAATCCATAATATTCGTTATAGAGTCGTCATCTAAAAAGAGATGTATCTCAGTCACGCTTTGATTGTGTCTGTTCATATGAGTACCATGAGGATCTTCAAGTACATGGGTTCATACGGCCCCTAGCCCCGGGTTAAGCGGAATTAGACACAAGTTACGAAACGTAACGCCATAGATCTTGCACGCTACGTTCGTATTTTGCTATCAGCATGCGATATGTATCGCCAAATTTGAGAAACTTTGAGTGGAGGCGCTTGGTGGAATAGCCCTGTTTTATAAGTTTCTGCAACAATGTTTTGTGACGTTGATTAAAATCATCACATTTAACACAGGATCTAGCAAATGCTACTAAGCGAGATATGTATACGCCATATGCAGGTCCCACTGGAATATTACTATCCAGAAAGGGATAGTTTACGATGTCGAAATTGTAATCATCTCTTTTGTCATAAAGTCGACGAGAGAGAATGCCCGCTTCATTTTTATAGAGATAGAGATCTAAATAAGATGTGCCTGTAGGGCTATCTGTAGTTTCCTTCAAATCCAGTGAAGGTGGATATATATCCTTCACTGCGTCATTTATATAGCGATTATCCACAGCGAGAAGATCGTCTATATAGCGTTTGCAATATAACATGCAATAGTTGTTTTATTATACCGAATGTCATATTTGAATAAAATGGGACTTTATAATCATGTGAATGAGGACCGTACGGTGAAATAAGCATATCGTGTTCAACACTGCGCGGACCGTTGTTGATTTCAAAACGCCGTGTCAAGATCAACTGTTCGACCTCGGCTTGTTTGTCGACTCAATCGCATAATTTGGAAGAGTAACGTTATCGGTGATCTTACGTACCTTTTCAAAAGATGTCAAACTTATTTCGTTCAATTATCAAATCACATTCACCAATTTCTATCACCAACGGGCCGACGTATACACGTCAGGCCGACATATACACATCAATCTTCGTTTCGGGGAGTATGTTGGCGCGCGCGCTATGGGAGGCAACTCTAGCTTGGTCCGACAGATGTCGCCGTGGAATAAATGTCCTGTCCAACGCTCTGCCGTGGTACATGACATTTATTCAACGGTAAGGCAAGATATGACTGCATAATCACTGAACATCACGATCTGTAGAATGACACGTGACAGGCTGTCAACCAATGAAAACATTACGAATTTACATGAGGTATAATAATAGCAGTTGTCAAGAGTTTTGCAAATAGCCCGCGCTATATATTAAGACAGTGCCTCCAAAGACCTAAACGCCCCATATGACAGTGTTATGCTCAACACAGCGCCATCTACCTACACAAGGAAAATGGTGAACTCTCACAGTTTAATTGTCCTAGCACTAAAAATAATTATTAATTATAGACTCCCACCCAGGAAGCTCCAGAAAAGATTAATTCGAACAAACAAACAAGAAAATAATAACAGTTATCAATAGTTTACAAATAGCCCGCGATATATATATCAACAGTGCCTTCAAGGAACCGAAAGCCCCGTATGATCGTGTAACATTCAATACAGCGCCATCTACCTACACAAGGAAAATGGTGATCTAGGTCAACCCAAATGGACAACCTGTAACCATCTCGGTCATCTATACGCGGTAAGACTGACCCTGGGATCGTGTGTATCCATGTTCAGCCTACTTTTCGCAACTGCCAGAGGAAATTTCCATAAATCAATATCACGTGACTTCGTCAGCCAATCAGCTAAAGTCTACCGACGTAACCCCAACGTAACTCGCCATTTTCGAGTCATGTGATGAACTACTTGTTCAAAATTTCAGATCCGCCACACCGCTTGGATGATACGAAAGTTATACATACCTATATATTTTGTAAGCCCAGGCAATATCTGTTTCAGAAGTGGTATGAAAACCTGTAATTTATCAGATTTCTCGAATCTGTTCTCCGCCGGATGAAGGCCGAACAGAATCCGGTAAAGTACCGGATATCGCTCCGCAATAATGGAGACACACGATTCGCAAACCATCTTATGGATGGCGAAGTGTACGCAAATGCCCAAATGGACTGACCAAGACAAACAAAAAGCCGCCGCGAACAGCGAAAATCTGACGAATCGACTCAAAATTTCACCATGCACAGATGCCAAAAACGTTAACGAAAAATACTACACAAAAACCTGGAATAATACCAGCATAAAACCCCAGAAATACTCAAAATAACAGAGACGAAATTGCACGTGCAAATCATTCAGTCTGACTACATCCGGGAACCCTATTTACATATGGTTATGGTTAGATTGAGTCATTTGCACTTGCAATTATTTTGAGGTCTAAAGCTGGTATTATTCCAGATTTCTTGTCTAGTATTTTTCGTGAATGTTTTTGGCATCTGTGTGTGCTGAAATTTTGAGTTGATTCGTCAGATTTTCGCTGTTCGCGGCGAATTTTTGTCCTTAGATCACCATTTTCCTTGTGTAGATAGATTGCGCTGTATTGAATATAACATTGTCATACGGGGCTTTTGGGTCTTCGGAAGCTCTTAGTTAATATATAGCGCAGGCAATTTGTAAAACTGTTTACAATAGTCATTATTTTTATGCGTGTTTGTTTGGTTGTGTGAATTAATCTTTTCTGGAGCTCCCTGGGTGGGAGTCTTCAAGTACAAAACGCCAGAGTTGCCTGGCTTTTGGGATATTTGATGGTAGATGAATACGTGTATTTTAACAAATTATGAAAATTAATAAATACAAAGGGAAAATATATATATATAAAAGAAATGATTCAAAGAAAATAATGATGTTGAAAATACACGTATTCATTCACCATCAAATATCCCACAAGCCTGGTAATTGCAGTATGGAAAACACTGAAAGTGGGCTGAACGCGGTCTGTTTGGCAAGATGGTCAAGGTCTCGCCTTTGGATAAAAAAGAAACTTTGACGATGCGAAGATGTTTTTCAAAACGCCTGTACATTTTAGGTCACGTGACTTGATTGCTGAAGAATCAAACACCGCCCCTCGCCGTGTATGATACAAAATGAGAAATGACTGCATTAATATAAAATATGAGTATAAGACGTTTTTCTCTTTCCGACAGGTTTTCAAATCCCACATTTAAATCTTTAGTTTTGCGAGAAAAAAACCCCGAAATTTTTAACTGATGATCGTACTCGAACGAGAATTTTTTTTCTCTCTTGCCAGCTTGGTTAATCCAGTATGAGATGAAATTATATTATATTCAGGTGGTTTCTGGCTTGAGCTTCCCTTTGAAATCATTCCTAGTTCGTTTATCAAAATGTAAAATTAAAACAAAAAGTATTGTACATAGGCGAATCCAATTGTTGTATGCGATTCAATCACCATTGTGATATGTATTTAATATAAATATGAAATCACTGCCGCGAATATTCTTATAATCAATAAAATTAACTTGATGATGATTTTTTTTAACTTATTCACATTTCGATAGTTTAAAAACTTTACCAAAACATGAATGGAAACCCTTTCCTAATATATGTTTTACTTAACTCAGAAACTCTGGCTGTGATAGGTGAATATAGTTTAAGAGGGCGTGGCATCTCTATCACAGCTCAGATCGAGGGTAGGTTAAAATTTGGCGATAAAAACTGATGTTGCGAAAAGCGCGTTTCGCTGACGAAAATAACGAAACGGGAGAGACAAAATATGCCAATTTGATACAGTTTGACCGACCTGAGCTTCTTTGTCCATGTACCATCTATCATGACTGTTTTGATACTGACAAAATGTAATCAAATGTGTGAGAAAAAACCTCCATTGATTTTAACGTTTTCGCGTCTGTCTGACATCTTGTGAGAATATGACATTCGCTATTTTTATCTCGTGACCTTTCTGATCACGTGAATAAACACACGTCGCTATTGGTTTAAAACCAGCATGGATCGATTTCTTGATGACGTGAGCCAAAAGGTCAACCTTGTAAACAGTGGAGAAATAAACACAACGGTTTTGTTGACAAAATCCGTGTTTGATGGCAGATTCCATCTAATTAAAGGAGTCATTAGGTGGTTGTCCTAGTGCTGGAGATACCAAATCATATTATTTATTCGATAAAATGCTTTTTGTGCCTCTGTCTCAATTCCCCACGCCGTGTGCAGTTAAAGATCTCGAGCGACTGACATCTTATTTAGTTATTTCCATTTCAAGCTCTATCAGTCATTCGGGCTAAGGAGTCAGATTCAGCAACAACAACCAAAAAATAGACTCCTTAGCCGATGTTTTCGGGCTAATGTTTCACTATAACAAAATATACATATTTAATTACATTATTTTCCCCCTTAATTCACCTAGAAATTCTCGGCTGGACGGCTAAGCTGTTCTGGGTTATCGCCATGCGCCCATTCACACCTCTATCACGTCTGTGCCATAATCATTCTGATAATGCAATCAACGACGAACTCAAATCCACTTATGACCTATACCCGGTATTTACGAAAATAAAATACTGCGACTATCATCCTGTATTGTTTATACCAAGTGGCATGAATATATGAGGAAATTATCGGACGTATGAAGGGATTGACTGAACATTAACACATTGTCGGCTCACACGATTATTAAATAAACATGTAATTTTGCCATACAGTTAATAGGGGAGTTCCGGATCACTTTTTACATCTAGACTGCTGGCGCTCGGTTTGTTAAGAGTTGAGAGTGATTCTTGGTCTCATTTTCTACGAAAATCTGTCGTCGATAATTGCATGTATAAAATTATCTAATCGAGCTTGTAAATCAGTGAGAAAATCATGTCCGTCTCAGTGCACCAGCGCGGGCAGTTGCGAATCACATTGGTGAGAAGCGGATCGCGCCATTTAGCGGTGGTTACAGCTACTGAGAATATAATTTTTTTATCAGCCTGAGTGGTCATCTTTGACCAATATCCCAATAGGCGAAAAATGATGTATAACATGCCTGGACGTCGTTGGATTGCCATTACTGAGGCGGAAATCCTTCATAGACAACGACGGCCTGATCTGTCTGACCATGCCATGTACGCCAATTATCTTCACTTATTAAATTAATTCTTTCAGTGGTTCGTTATTTTTACACGGACGAGACCATTCATTTGAAATTGAACCTAACCGACCTGGTTCAATAGAAACATGTCTGTCGAAAATGTTTCCCCATGAGACCTGATATGGATTCCTCCCTTATACTGCGCATGGAATTCAGATTCAAATTTAAGAAAGTTACACCCACGTTTCCATCGTGTTTCTGACAGCTGAATGAATTCTACTCGCATATTCAAGATTGCAATATATAAACTCTCCAAATGGACATGGGACATCCATTTAGCCTCTGACTATTTGGACAAAAAAAACATAGAGGAAAGGACATATAGATATATGTTTTCAATGAACACAATTGATGAAAACTTTTAAATCTTTGGTGTGCGTGTGTGGAAGGGGTAGGGGGGTTGAAGACTATCCCGTTCTGCGACTTAAAATTATTGTAAAGCAATAACCCTCCGACGTCTGTCCGTGTGCAAATTCTTCAAAGTCACAATTTTCGATTACGTAATCAAACGAAATAAACAGCGCGTATTTCGTTGATCCGGAATTGACATCATTTCTGCTGCATTATGTTACAATGCTGGTGAGTTAAGGGTTATCGCAAATCAGTAGATATTTTGCTTGACCACTAATGTGATTCTTTCCCTGAAATGAATACTGGAATTACGACTTAAAGCCACCGTATATTTAACACTGAAGAAATCACACGCGTTTTTTGACCCCGCGTGAATTTGCCATAACGTAGTACCGGAATCATTACCTTGCCGAATTGACCCAGAAACAAACAACGCAGGTCGGTTGTTCGACATTTATTTGAGTCTACAGAAACAGACGTTCCAATAAAACTAGAAAAGATTTACACAAATGCTTTATTGCAAGAAATATAAGGCGATCATCAGGAAAGTGATCTGCAACTCCCCGTGATTCGGAACCCACAAAACTACTTTATACGCTTCGCCATAGTAAATCTGAGCGCGTTCGTCACAGGAAGCATCATGCAGGGTACAGGTATGTGTATAGATATTTCCAGCATACGCCCTACTTCGGCTTGTAGGAGACTATAGATCGCGAATCATATAAATTAACCGGTTATCTTACTCATTTACACAGTATAGTATAGTATAGTGTAGTAATATAGGTTTTCCATTGACAAATCCGCAACCAACATTAAATGTAGTTCCCAGTTCGCGGATAGAGCGGCGTACGACGACAACACGGCCTATGTATCAGATATCACTCCGCCTCACGATTCTCTCGCACCTTGAAAAAAAACGATTCCTTCGCGATTGAAGATTCGCGATCAAGAACGGATCGCGTATGGTTAACGATTCAGAATCGATATCGCGAGTGAATGGTTTTTTTTAGAAAAGGCTCAATCGTTTTCGACTGATTCACGAATGATCGTTTTTCAAGCGAGAAAATTGAAGAAAAATCGCGACGGAAGAAAAACCGATTAATGGAAACGATCCCTTATCCCATGCAAAATAGAGGGATGCGAATGGATTTTCTTCTTGCTTGGATAACCTGACAATGTATCTTTTGCGAGTACATTGTGGTTGTTGAATATTTATGTTATTTATGTTTCCACACCGAATGTCACTCATGGAATGTCGTCGTCGGTATGGTTGGCGAAAGGCCTGCTAGTCAGCTAATCGGGATATTTACTCGTTCTTCTAGAAACTTTCAGTTGATTCTGGCTCATACATACGGTGAAGATCTCTTGCCTCAGCTGTATGACCCGGTTTCTCACCCCATTGTCCTCAGTAGTTCACATGAACCGAGCTTCATTATCTCCATGATGTTCACATCAGCGGGCACAACAAGAGCATTCACTGGATAATGACTTTACAACGAAAATCATATTGATTGAGAATACTGATGAACGATACAGATTCGATATTTTTGGAAAATCGTGCCGTCCTGCTGGCACCATTGAAAAATGTTGAACGCTTCTCTTATGCCAGAAACTAGCCTTTGTTTATATAAACTATGTTTTTCATTGAGTTTGGTACTAATGCTGTTATTTGAATTAGATCGTTGGTTTATGGACCCAGAGATTCTTTAGCGGACGACGGCTGAATATTGAATGACGGACTATAACCTTGTATTTCAAAGATCTCTTTGCGATTTGAATCTCAGGAGACCTTTCAAAGGATAGGAAACTGCTACAACGAGCGTTCAGTTACAAAACTCTATAATCAAGATCAGGCTTATCCGGGCAACCTCGAAGTCATGAGATCTTAGTAATCCTTTGGTTTCACGCTCCACTTTGAGGTGCTTTCGTTACAGTAGTTCTTACAGGTATCCCAATGAGAACACAGATGAGGAAAGATTTAGACTGGCTAAACTGGTAGGAATTATGCGAATATCGCTGATGTAATGTCCCATATTTAGTACAATCGATTATTGCAGGGCAGTTTGGGACCTCATGTGGGTTATGGATTCTAAATTGATGTATGTGTCCTGTTTATATAGCGATACCCTGCGCTTGTTGGAGAGGTGATTACCTCCCAGGGTGAATTTTTATTGCCTGTCAGTTATCGCCCTAGGCAGTTAAATTGGAATCTGTTCCCATATCTGAAGAACAAATTGTCTGGCTAGTCAACCATTTGCACGAAGTGCGCGCTTTCCTTGTATCCGTGGTCATTCCCTGATTTCCACGGTCCAAGACAGACGTTGTAATTCAGGGCGATCAAAAGTTTTATATTTTTTCATGATTATCTACGTTAGCATTATAATTTCAATACCGTATTTACATGTAGAATGGGTGGCTACAAGTACGGGCTGGCCAGAGGTTCCATGTAAATATTTTTAGTACAAAAATATATTCTCTAACTCGCAGTGCTTATGGTGGGGTGCTATCGTGTCGCTAGCTGTTGGCTGTTTTACTCCCTCGCCTTTGCTGACAAAATATCAAGCAACATTATAAATTAGTAAGGCTAAGGGTCATATCTCGATAAAGAATTAACAGTTGTTATTCATATATTATATTTCTCGCTAACGCCCTTATGCTTCCTATTATATTTTATTATGGTGTGCTGCATTTAAACTGTCATTCCTGTGAATGGCGAATTCACACTATATTGGCCCTTTGCTGTCAGCAAACGAGCTAAACTCTGCGAGTGTACATGAGTATTTAATCACTAATCATTTCGGAGTACATAAATATATGTTTTACAACCATGCTATTGCTATGTATTGCTCCACATGTGACATTCACCGCATGCAATTCAATTGACAGTCCACGGTAATACTAGGCTGGTGCGCCGCTGCCGTCTGTTGTCTGGCCACTCTGTATGGACTGTATGGGGACACCAATGGTCATCCCCTATCGGTCGAAGCCAGTGCCGTATATTATGCACTACACTGAACAGCTTGGGGTGCCGGTCTGGGAAGGGTCGTCTTCGCCTGCTGTACAGGATATGGCGGTAAGTCCCCAAGAACATACATACGGTTTTACATTTGTTCCCATATACCACATATCCATGCACTCGGATGTTGAAGTGAATTGGTGAAATGATTGATTGACCGATTAAACGCAACATTAACAGGGTGGTGGAAAACGATGCCGGCGTACTGACAAGAAGTCGTATGGCCCCACAGACAAATATCCTGACTGCATATCTCTAGAAACACCACAAGAGCCAAAAGTGATCCCTGTGATGATTGTTGGATAGTCAGATGATTGCATCCCAGTCACGCTTTTATTGTAGCTGTTCATCTGGACAGTTTGAATGACATCCGTGGCCAATGACGTCGTATCCTAAACAAGCATTTTTGGTCGATTTTCATATTGGATTTCTGTTAGTTTCTCTGGAAAACATACATACTGAATTTGGAAATAATTATCTGATGTGAAATAAAATAATTTTGAGCACTTTCACGCGTAAATAGACAAATAATTTAACGCAAATATTCAGTCACAGGCCCATGTCAGCCATTTTGAGATTCCTGTTATACATGTACTCTCCACGGAGGAGTATGCAAATACGCTCAAAATGACCTCAATACATTTATGATAGGCTATGAGGTCACGGAATGTCATATCTTTATTTCTCGTCGTTTCGGAGATAGTTGAGTTGGTATTCCTCCCCCCCCCCTCCCCCAATGATAGAATCAATTTAAACTAAAATTCCCACAAACTTGTAGGCCTACAGGAGATGCGGGCAATATTCAGACTTCAGCTATTAGGATGGATCTCTTTTAGCGCAAATCAGAAACTGGGTAGAATGTGAGCGTCAAAGTTAATATGGTGAAATTCTTCTCAATAATATTATGAACTTGAATATTAATCTCACGTTTGCAGCAAGAGTCTCCTTTCACATAACGGTTGCATGCTTTGGCGGACTCTCTAGTTCGCAATAAATGCAATTTAATATATTCACGGTTATCATTACAGGCATCGTTAATACATTCCTGTCCTGGAAGTTGTTCATTCCCTTGGCTCGTCTGACGTTCTGTATCTACCTGCTTCATCCACCCGTCATCTCCTACTTCAACCAAAGCATAAGGATCCCACTGTACCTCAGTCACGTCAATATTGTAAGTTATTATCTTCCTTTTATTTGCCCCCATCTTCATGTCCTTGATGTATCAGACCAAATTCAATGTTCAAAATCCGAGGTGTAAATTCACTTACGAGCGAGAGACGAACCAATCATAAATCTACACGTCGATTGCGTGTAAGGTGAAGTCTTGCACAAGTATCTACATTATTCCTCCTATAATGGTTTGGTCAGATATATAGGTCAGTCAATTAATAACCCACTTCTACGGCACAATTTGAACTTCAAATGTATTCTAGGTCAATGTCGTCGCGTGTCCTTTTCTAAGTCTATTGAAAATAACGGTTTGGCTAATACACCAAGGCTCGTTCGAGATGAGAATGTAGAAATTAACTTGGGATGAGAAGATGATATTTCGAATCACCGTCGAAATCTATAAAGGTGCCTCGTTTAAATGATAGTGTCATAGCGAACAATCTTCCACATTATTCATGTAATTATCAACAAAATTCACCCAAAAGAGATTCACACTGTTACAAAAGTTCGCTCGTGCAGAAATCGAGAGATATTTTTGAAGGACAATAAAGTAAAAACAACTTTCTAATATATAAAGCATGTATCTATACTGTGACGGATGCCGTGCGTCGGATGCGGCGCCTGGGGTAATACTATCAAAGAAGCCGTTCGTCAGTGCGTCGGTGACCCTGGGTACTGATATGATCTTAGAAATGGATCCCTGTGACTGCATTTGGACGCGATAGGTGTATTGGGTGACGCAATTACCCTAAGGGTAATATGCTTGTAATTTAATTTGTAATGTATGCCAAATAAAACAATTACTAACGTCGGCGAAGAAGGCTTCGTCACACGAATTAATGGATTGGGTTGGCCGCATGTAAACTTTTAATCTGTAATTCCCAATACAGAAGCCTTGGTCGAGTGGGAAATTACGGGTTGATTTTTTTACATGCTCATTTATTCATGGTATTAACAAATATATTTTAATCAACTGATCTATTGTTCATTTTTATTCTTTTATTTACAGAGCTATTTCTTTGTGGGGAATCTAGTGTTTTGCTATGCCGTCGCTTTTGTCGTATCCCTGGCATTCGAAGCCCCGATGCTTGGCCTGGAGGAAATCATTTTGAGGAGGGAATAGACAACTTTTCAACAACTGACTGAGCGAATAGAAACACTATGATTGCCTGGATTTTCTTTCAGTTCTCCCAACAAGTCAACGAAAATTCTGAAACAAATATTGTTTTATATAATTTGGATTGACCAGTCGAGTGTTCTAAAATCGGAAAATATACATGTTTTCTATAAAAAAAACCTTGAGGTAAAATTATTATGGTTATGCTACCAAAAATATAGATTCATTAATACAATTCTTCTTTTGTTAAGAGGTAGTAGTTTCATTTAAAAAATATTGCGGCAAATAACATATTTTGATTAAAGTTATTTAGTAGCTGGGATCAACTATGGTGAACGGTTTCTTTGGCCTCACTTCTTCGTGAGATTCGTATAGATTCATTAATACAATTCTTCTTTTGTTAAGAGGTAGTAGTTTCATTTAAAAAATATTCAGCAAATAACATATTTTGATTAAAGTTATTTAGTAGCTGGATCAACTATGGTGAACGGTTTCTTTGGCCTCACTTCTTCGTAGCACGGACATTGAAATCACACTTCTGGCATTCTATGGAAAAAATAACAGCACCTGCACTTGGATCCGGTGCCTGGGACACAAGCAGCATGTGCTACTATCTTTAGTTTCAAAACTAAAACATGTCGACTACCAGGTAAAAGTTCGATATTCACTGCAGAAGCTATATTGTTGACTTTAGAAGGTATTGGTTCGATTAAAAGGGAAAAATATGTCATATTCTCAGATTCACTGTCATGCCTCCAAGCTATTAAAAGTGGATCTTCGACTCATCCCACTATCTTGAGTATTCTACAACTACATGATTGTAGATTTGATCAACAGATTGATATTGTGTTCTGTTGGTTGCCTAGCCACGTTGGCATCAAAGGTAATACTGAGGCTGATAGGATGGCTAAAGCAGCCCTAGATGATGAGATTGATCCTGTTGGAATCCCATATAGCGATTTCAGATCCTCTATCTGTACTTATGTGAGACGGCTGTTCCAATCTTTATGAGATGCTGTGAATAATAACAAACTTTATGAGTTCAAAAAACTGTAGGCTATACCCATCTGAACAGCCAGAAACGTTTCGATCAAACCATGATCAGGCGATGTAGAATCGGTCATACACGATTAACTCACGAACATTTATTAAAAAAAGAGCCAGTCCCAAGGTGTGTTCCATGCCATGATGATCTCACGGTGAAACATATTCTTGTCGAATGCATAGATTTTAAGATTGTAAGAGATGCTTTTTATCGAGCGTCTACTTTGGAAGACCTTTTTAGTCGGGTGAGGGAGGATTGCATCTTGGGTTACTTGAGAGAAATCGGACTGTTACATAAGTTTTAATGTGTGTATGTTTTAATGCGTTGGATTACTAAGTTAGTGACTTGAGTACTTAGAATTTTGTTTGATCGTCGCTATACAGCTGAAATATTGCTGAACGCGACATTAAACCTTAATTTTCTCTCTCTCTCTCTCTCTCTCTCTCTCACCCGCAGTGGACACCTGGTCACGTTATCCGACGTCATGTCAATCATTTTCCATTTCATCGTGTTCACTATAGACCGAATTGAAGAATCTAACAGTACTGGGCCCTATACGAGATACAAGATTTCGCCACTTGAAAAGCCCTTGCTAAATGAAAAGCCTTTGGCAAATGTTGCTGGTGATCATGTTTTCAGTTTACCAGGACAATTAAAATTACGCTTCTACATCTTAATCAACCCTCAGCAAAATAGGCTTCTTTGAGGACTCTGCAATCAAAATCAGACTCCTTACCAGACACGCCGTTATATGTTACGATCATCACAGCATCGCTCACTTATACATAATCTGGACAGTTGGAAGAAAAAAATTGATTCTGCGATATTTACAACTCATTTACAAATGTTGATGATCTGATCAGTCAGTTATATATAGGCTCATAGCGCATATTAGATCATGGGATCAACTCAATAAATGAAATAGTACATGTGGCTAAAATTCACAATTCGATTCATTTTCAATTAACTTCATTTCACTAAATTTAAAAAAATAAACAACTGGAGAACCAAGTTATGTATTGTGTGTGATATCTTTAACCAGTTTCCTTCTCCGATGTGTTGGTGCACTTTAATGAATAAAAACTAGACAAAGAAAGCTCTGAATTCATTTAAGTCCAGCCACTTTATAATTTGGAGCAATGAGTGTAAAAAAGCCTACATTTTTGTCATTGCGCAACACATTATGATACCGTAATACCAATATGGCCTGAAATTCAGTTAAATAAAATTACAATAATTAATAGATGGACTGCCCTATAGTTCCACACACTACGTAAATTCCAAATGTATACCCTGTGTCTATGTCATCCTAACCGAGTGCATGGCGGCTTTGCATACCATTAATTTTACACCCCATGATTTCCAAATAAACAGTCACAATCACAGCGTGACTTTGATAAATTATACTCAAGAAAACGACTTGAATATTACTGGTCAGTGATAAGAATTCTATGCAAAGAGCGCTGTGCTAGTTTGTTGTCATCATTGAACACTTGGAAACCTGTTTCTTCCTTCTCTGCATATTGGAATTGATTATGCTTACTGACAAATGAAATGCGACATTCGATTATTGGCGCGGAAATTCTTTTGTGGACTATACAGATTAGTGATTGTCCGAACTATACATAACTGGACTGAGGGGATAACCGTCTCTGTGTGATTGCTCTGTGATATTACTGTCTCAAATAAAACGGTGTCAACATACCAGACATTGTTTCTCTGTATCTCTGAAATCGGGAAAGCAAACACCGAAAAATTTTAGATTTCACATTTCAATATATCGAAATATGGGCTTCGAGGCACAAAGTTAAAGCTTGGGTGCAACTGAAAATTCGAATTATCTTTCGAAAGAACTTGATGTGAAGGGAAAGACGTATCCACATGGGATTTCTCGACTCTTTATGCTTAAATCCATCATCAGGGCCTTATCGGTCGTCCTAGTTCATCAAAAGTATCAAAGTTGAAGAAAATTGATCGTCGATATGTTAGTGGCAGAAGTTATAAAACATTCTTTAGTTCTACTACATCAACGGGACATCTTTCCTGGGTGTTTCTTTGTTTAGAGAGTTTCTTGAATTTCTCATCAATAATATCTATGTGAAATTTGGCAACACAATATATCAAGTGCATACAGGTATTCCAGTGGGTTCTAATTGTGCACCTCTTTTGGCTGACCTATATTTTTCTCTAATGAATACGACTACATGCAGACGCTTCCAAAAAACGATCGTTCATAGCCGGTTCCGTCTTATTCAGGAAACGCTATATGGACGATCTTCTCGCTGTGGATAATCGCTATATAAATGCCGTGAAGTATGGCCGGCGTAATTGTTGACAGCTTATTTCTTGCTTGAAACTAACCTATGTTCAAGTATACTAGAACTTTTCCCCAATTTGGTGGTAACGCTGTTATATGAATTAGGTATTTGGATTATGGGCTGGACAAGTCTTTAATGGACGACAGCTGAATATTGAACGTCGGACTAGACGTATCTAAATGATAATTTAATATGACGTAAATCATACCGCTAAGGTTTGACAAGGATGATGCTGATAAAATCTCTGTGAGTGAGGATCGAACCTTGACTTATGTGGACCGTGGAACTTTTGCAACCATCTTCACCATGTCTTGAATTTTCCGGTCTGTGTTTGGATATCAGTTCAAACATTCATTTAATGGCGGAATATACGTTCATCCGATAATTTATTCCCATAAAGGCGCATTGCGAACAATACCACATCGAACGCTGTCATGGGTTTAATTGCATGGATGGCTCAAATACAAGTTCAGTTCCAAATTCCCAGATCTGAAGTCTGGAATTCGCTTTCATCCTACAGCAAAGTATTCGCTTTTTCGCCAACAAGTATTTCTGCTCATGTAAACGTTCAGCTCTAGAGTTTGAGAAGTCAACAACGTAGTTAGATTATTTCAATATATCAGTACACTGATGAACAAAATCAGTCAAGATACGATTGTTGCATATGCTCCAAAGATGTTGTCTCTGGGTTACAGAACTGACGATTGGGCACATGTATTGCCAACTGCCTGACCTCTGAGCTAAATATGCGAGAAACGCGGGAACTCTGCTGTTGTCTGTCTATCACCACCACTATACTACAAGAAACTCCTTCGATAAATTATAGCTGTTGTCGTTCTCTGGTGAACTCTCCGTGTAGTGACGTGAGTATAATATCACATACAAGGGAGACTACTCTACATATGTAATATGTTATACACACGAACTGATTGCGCCGTGTGTTGTGCTGTAGTTGCGTGGTTCTATGGATATATATTCTGACGTTGTTGAGTAACAAAAGAACACCAATTCTGAACCCCATTACCGACTTATGAGCTAGCTGTTGGAATTAGGATCCATCTCTCGGCAAAATCGTAGGGGGGGGGGTGATTGGGCGTGTATGATTTCCGTGTATGACCTTCCGGTCAGTCACCATTAACTCTTTCAATCAAGTGACGGCGCTAAACTGCACAGATTAGTCTCTCTGTAAGGGTACTAATCTATCCGACGTATATGACATTCACTGAGTAATAACTATTCGCGAAAATCTGGTGAACTATTTCTTGACGATCGACTGCGACGCGAAGTAATACAAGTTATCTCGTTTGTTCAAACGTTCACCTGGCTTTAATTAATAAACGCCAAACATCCCATAATTATTTGAACTTATGGGTTATAATGAATGTACACTTGACTAGTTTCCTGCGTTTTTTGTTGTATTTAGTAAAGTTCATAAACTGATCACAAAAATGAGTTCACTAATCGCTTTAGTTAATAAACACAGTAAAGCAAGGTAAGCACTCCGAAGAATGACAAGCAATTCATTTTGACTCAGTATTTCGGTTTATTGTTCAACCCATCATCAGGATTAAAGTGAACAGATAAGTACAACAGTTTATATAGAGACGAAGTGTCAAAATAACAGGCGCTAAATACACAATTACAACGCATGCCGACACACTGACAGAGCCACATGACGTCACAGTATAGTCTTCTGGTTAAGGATAGCTGTCCCCTTAGAGGGTCAAAATTGGTCATTTGTTTTTATTTCTTCATTCAAATATTCAATATTTCCTCTTACATTTGGTGAAAAAAATGAAATCAAAATTATAAATAGAAGTGCTTCAATATTAGGATTAAAAATTTAGTTTCCGAGGCACTGGAACAATTAAACAGATTGCCTTAGCTTGGGCTTGGCTACTAATATTTTTGTCTGTTAAATTTCCCTTTCCAAAACTCATTTCCGCAGTATTACGGTAAGCTAATTATCTATTAGTCCTACTTATTTACATTAATATACCCCTTTCTGATCAAAACCATGCAAACATCCGTATTTTTGTTTCTAATTATAACAGTGACACTTCATTCAGACACCCGCCGTGAAGTGATCTACACAGGTATGAATAATTCTCAGCTGAACAAGTTTTAGCAAGTTTTTTAAGTTTAAATTGGACTTTAAACCGCCTTAATGAAAACACTTAGTGTAGTAGTAATCTAGAATATACTGGAATTCGAGTAGGTCCCACTAGACAGATTAAAAATGTATTTGACAATAGAATTCAAGCAAAACATTTGGATTAATTCATCAGATGTAAAACCTATAAATGTATAGCTGGACACATTTTGCCCGATTTCTAGCCTTTCATTTTTGTACAACATTCGAGATTTAAACGTTTATTTCTCGAAAAGTATCCTTGCCACGCTTTTGAAATTTGGCATGCTTGTTACTTATCAGGCGATCTAGTAAACCTTATCTCACTTTTTGTAAGCTCGGATTAGTTTTTTAATTATTCAACTTATAAGACAAACGACCGTAAAATAGTACGTTTTTTCAATTTATTTTAGTAAAATAGCTGTAAAAACAAAAATTTTAAAAAATGAGATAAGGTTTATTAGTTCGAATTGTCTCCTATCAAGGTATACCATCAAACTTGAAACAAGACCAACAATTTTCATGAAATTTCAATTGAAAAATGGCCGCTATTGTTTTCATTTTAATTTTTTTAAATTGGAATATTTTCTACACAGTAGCAGCGTCGGTTATGCAAGTCATATAGTTGGAATCCCTACGATGTACGCTTTCATAAAATATATAGTTTATTATGGTTATCTTGTATATTTATTGATACAGACGACAAATTGTCACGGGGGTGCAAAAACTGCCTCTAAAGGGACAGCTATCCTTAACCTATTCTAATAATACAGAAGAAAGTAAGAAGCCTATTCTAATAATACAGAAGAAAGTAAGAAGAATATGAATGAGAGAAACAATTTCAGGACGGACATGAACACTCCAACCAATATCCAAGGAAATATTGTATATGCTAATCAGTTTCATATTGCTAAAGCATCGAAATTGAAAATCTTGACATATTGTATTGTAAGGCCCAGGACGATTAGAAAAAGTAAACCTGTAAATCACTTTCCCGAATCGATGTAAGACATTAATACAAAAAATCCATATATATTTTCAAATATGTCAAAAACAATTTAAGTATTTTCCAAAACTCACAGAGCATGATTAGAATTACAAATTGCTTTCGTTATAACTGTATACATATTTAACAATATGCAAGACACATATTTCAGCTTGCGTGGGTCTACAGGAAAAATGAAAAAAAGATCTACTTTTGAATATTGCTATGTTGATGAAGAATAATCTAACAACTGTTTACAATGAAAAAGAAACATTTAATTAAAACTATTTATTCAGTGAAATATAGTGATAGCTGATAGACACGTCACAGACGTTAGTATTGTAACGGAGTACCGCTTTGAAAAATTCGAGCAGGGACGATTTCTCAATAAATTAGCTAATATCACACCAGTCATCTTTCACTATTTAATTCTGCTTAGTCATTCTAAACATTATTAGTTTTAAAAAACCGGAAAGGTATAATCAGTAAACCAGACTGTATTCCCGTCAATATCACAAAGCTGTTCTACACAATACCAAAATTTATATAATATCTCATTATAATGTGGTAATAATCAAGACATTTTTATGGGTCAATTGACCCTCACATCTATTATTTGCCGTTCCAAAGTATTGTTCATAACTTAAGAACAACACCGATAATCAATTTGATGTATAAAAGTGGACCACGCTCCTTAAATGTGACGAGATCTGTTTTAATATTTGAAATTTATCATTTATATAACTCCAAAGAGAATAGTGAAATATTCGTGAAAATTGCTTGTAACTCTCATCGTACGCCATCATATGTGAAATTGGTCATTATGCTAACACAACGTATACCGGTACCTTACTACTTATGTCAGCTAATGAAAACGCCATAATTTTGTGAAAAATTACATATGTCCTGTACCACTAATGACAATATGTAATCGAAGACTTGTAAAAAGTTTCACAGCGAACATCAAATAGTTGCAAATAACATTTTTTGTGAAGCAAAAAAAGGATTTACGATTATCTCCCTTGGTTGAACGGCGTCATTTTGGTTTCCATTGACAACCTTTGTTCCGCTCCATTATGCCGTTCGTTCAAGTTAGCTACATCATTCCGTCAGTGCTCAATTTCAATATATTTCCTCCACCACCCCTCACACCTCCACTGTAATTCTTCCGGGCTGTCATACAAGCTTCTTTAAGTAAAACACAGAAAGGAAGCAATCAGAGATTGCTCAATTGCATGCCCCCCTTCCGCTTTAATCCGACACTGCCCCGCCATTGTTCTGTTCTTTATTGGTTGGTGGAGGCCTAATTTGGATAATTATAAAAATTCTGTTTCAGTCACTTCTTTTGCCATGCCTTACATAATACATATTCCAAGTATCAACCAACAAGTGATGATACGATGTTTCGATGCAAGATGGTCGCCAGGGCTTTCGCCAAATCCGAAAAGGTGACCTGGTTATGAGACCTACATTCCTTGGGAGTATATTGTGGCGAAATTATGAAGCAATCAGTGAACCTTGAATTCTGCACCCAAATCACTCTTTTTGGGGCAATTTCATACTTCAGGACCCATGTTGCCTGCTTTGTAATGTAGAATAACATATCATATTGCCATTTTCCTGGTCCAAATCGGTTATGGACTGAGATCCAACCTGGACAAATAAATATATCCCATTCACTTAGATTTAAACAAAGGGCCATGACTCTTGAAAATATAATCGAAAGCAGAGAAACTCCACGCTGCACACCTATGGGTCACTGACCACATATCATGCAAATTTCATACTTGCCCATACAATATTAACCGCGATCCAGCCCTACCAATCCCAATTCACAAAAATTTGAAGAAAAAAGGGCCATAACTCTTGAAAATATAAAATGTGGAGAAACTTCACGCTGCACAACTACAGGGCACTGACCACATATCCTGCAAATTTCATAATTGTCCATACAATATTAACCGAGATCCAGCCCGGATAAGTTCCAATTCACAAAGATTTGAAGAAAAACAGGCCATAACTCTTCAAAATATAAGCGAAACGTGGAGAAAATTCACGCTGCACAACTAAAGGGCACTGACCATATATCCTACAAATTTCGTAATTGTCCATACAATATTAACCGAGATCCAGCCCGGACAAGTCCCAATTCACGGAGAATTCAGGAACAAAGGGCCATAACTCTTGAAAATATAAGCGAAACGTGGAGAAACTTTACGCTGCACAACTGTGGGGCACTGACCACATATCATGTAAATTTCATACTTGTCCATACAATATTAACCAAGATCCAGCCCGGACAATTCCCATTCACAAAGATTTCAGAAAAAGGGCCATAACTCTTGAAAATTATACCGGAACTCTGAAAAACTCTACGCTGCACAACTACGAGCCACTGACCACATTCCATGCAAGTTTTAATCCCCTGTCCATCAAATATTAACCGAGATATTGCGCGAACAAGAAATTCGGACGGACGGACGGACAGACGGACGGACGGACAAAGCGATCGCTATATGTCCCCCTCTAGTCCGATCATTCATGCAAAGCACGCATTTATTATAACATTATTATGTTTTGCGATGTTGAGTTCTGAGATGTTGAAAACAGTGGGACCCCATAACATGAAGGGACAAATAGATGTCTCTCGTTACCTATGGTAGGGCCAGACTGCTAAGGATGTGATGAAAACACTTTTTCACTGTTACATTAAGTTTATAAAACGAAGAGAAAGGCACACTGATCAAAAACCAGCACATTTTTGCAACAGAATTCAATCCAGTAATACAGAAAATACACAAGTTTTGAGATGTTGAAAACAGTGGGACTCCATAACATGAAGGAACAAATAGGTGTCTCACGTTATCTATGGTAGGGCCAGGCTGTTAAGAAAGTGATGAAAACACTTTTTCACTGTTACATTAAGTTTTGTAAAACGAAGAGAAAGGCACACTGGTCCAAAACCAGTACATTTTGCAACATAATTCAAATCACGAATACAGAACCAATACAGTCCGGGAAGTTTTCCATCACGACTGGCATTCTGGCCCTACCAAAACAACTGTGCATGGAATAAATTAATCTCCTTGCGCAGAAGAGTCTCATTTCTTGGCACTGCAATGTAACCCAAAACATGCGTAGTGTTCCGACTTTGGTGGATCAGTGTGTACCATGTAAACGTGTTAATATTTGCTATTCGCAATATGGCAAAATCAATATCTAGTCGCGCCGATTATATCTGATACTTTGGTATCTCAAGGAGGTTCAGCATGTCCAGTGATCTTCCTCCCACAGAGAGGGTTACTCCATCATTGACCAATCAGCGAAATCGTCTGTTATGGAATAAGCCTATCTCGATGTCTGTCAGGGATAAACGAATGAGTAGGCGACTCGCGAAGAAGCACTGCTTCGCAGGAGCCACATTTAAACTATGATTTATTTTACCCTAAAGATAAGCCATAGTCTGCTCGGTTAAATATTTTAGATGCAACTTGTTCGCGCTATGCTTGTAAGATCACCACTCTCTGTACATGATGACCTGCCTTGAATCCGGCAGTGGTCTTATCACTGAGGGTTCACTTTTTTGTTAACCGATTCAGCCGGAAATATATAATGGGTCTCCTCTTCGGCCACTCATTAGTCGAATAATCTTGGTCATAATTCTGTTATATCTATATGACTTCTCAAAGAGAATGGTTGTGATATGTACTCCAAGGCACAAGGCAGATATGTACATGTAGTTAGAATGGAACCCCTTGCAACACCCTCTAACATTGATACATGTTGCCCGGAAAACTCTTTAAAGGTAGAAAAAAATGTCATGTTCGACCCTGTTTCCCGAAAAAAATGAGCGATTTCAATGAAATTCACTAAAGAGAATTCCACTTCGAGCGTCCAATTTAAAAAGGCTAAAAAACCACAGGGACATTGACTTTCCAGTTGTTTGTTAAATTTTCTTGCCGTAAATGAGCCATGATTTTCTGGAACACCAAAAGGGCATAGCGGAAGAGTTAAACAGTTGATCCCTGACCTCGGCCCGTCTGTAGACGAGTCTAGCCGATGTTTCGTATATGTCGGCGTGAAAGACCGACAATGCCAAACAGCATTGTACTAAAGATATCAACAAATGTAGAAGTAGGTAGAATTCTAATAACATCAACTACGGTCGGACTTTTTTATTGTGAAATTACGAACTCCGGTGCACATCCTGAACGTCTAATAAGGGATCGTTTCCATTAATCGTTTTTTCTTCAGTCGCGATTTTTCTTCAATTTTCTCGATTGAAAAACGATCAATCGCGAATCAGTCGCGAGGATATCGAGAAAAAAATGAGAAAAAACGATTGAACCTTTTCTGGAAAAAACCATTCTCTCGCGATATCGTTTTTGAATCGTTTACCCATGCGCGATCCGTTCTTGATCGCGAATCTTCAATCGCGAGAGAATCGTGAGGCGGAGTGATATTTGACACATAGGCCGTGTTGCCGTCGTACGCCGCTCTATCCGCGAACTGGGAACTACATGTAATGTTGATTGCGGATTTGTCGATGGAAAACCCTATATTACTATACTATACTGTATAAATGCGTAAGATAACCGAATAATATATATGATTCACGATCTATAGTCTCCTACAAGCCGAAGTAGGGCGTATGCTGGAAATATCTTTCCATATACCTGTACCATGCTTCCTGTGACGTTCGCGCTCAGATTTACTCTGGCGAAGCGTAAATGACAAAATTACATGTTTATTCAATAATCGTGTGAGTCGATAATGTATTAATGATGATGATAGTCACAATATCTTGTTTTGTAAATACCGGGTACAGGTCATAAGTGGATTTGAGTTCGTTGATTGCATTATCAGAATGATTACGGCACAGGCTTGATAGAGGTGTGAATGGGCGCATGGCGATAACCCAGAACAGCTTAGCCCTCCAGCCGAGAATTTCTAGGTCAATTAAGGTGAAAAATAGTGTAATTAAATATGTATATTTTGTTATAGTAAAACATACATTAGGAAAGGGTATCCATTCATGTTTTGGTACAGTTTTTAAACTATTGAGATGTGAATAAGTTCAAAAAATCACCATCAAGTTAATTTTATTTATTATAAGAATATTCGCGGCATTGATTTCATATTTATATCAAATACATATCTTTTTGATTGAATCGCATATAACGGTTGGATTCGCATATGTACAATACTTTTTATTTTAATTTTATATTTTGATAAATGAACTATGAATGATTCCAAAGGGAAGCTCAAGCCAAAAACCAACTGAATATTATATAATTTCATCTCTTACTGGATTAACCAGTTGTGAAAATTTTTACAAATAGCCCGCGCTATATATTAATAATTAAGTGCTTGCGAAGACTCAAAAGCCCCGTATGACAATGTTATACAGCGCCATCTATCTACACAAGGAAAATGGTGATTGTAGGACTAAAAACCACGCGTACAGCGAAAATCTGATGAATCAACTCAAAATTTCAGCCCGCACAGATGCCCAAAACGTTCACGAAAAATACTACACAAGAAATCTGGAATAATACCAGCTTTAAAACACAGAAATACCCAAAATAATAGACGAAATTGCAAGTGCAAATGACCCAATCTGACCATATCCGGGCCTGTGTCCCGTACAAAATATATGTAAATATGAAGTTATAATTATATGCATAACCATTATTCCTATGTATATATATAGATATTTTTTTTCAATTTCTTTCAATATCCCCATCGTATCTATATAACCGCCAACTGTACAGCAACACGCTATAGTTTTACATTAGGCAAAGAATGGAAAAGGAAGAAGAAAAAATGATCGAACTTTATATAGTCTGACTGAAGTGTTAGAAACTCGAACGTGTATGCGGGTCAGTCAGGCTGAACCAATGGCGTACTACTTTCGGCTATAATCCTCAATCGTTTTTTTTTCAATCGTTTATATTTTCTCGATTAAAAAGCGATTGAATCGCGATATCGCTTTTTATTCGCGAGAATTTTCTCGATTGAAAAACGATTGCCAACAGAAAAAAACCCCATTCGAATAGCGATCGCGAATGAATCGTTTATTTTGAAGAAAAAGAACCATTCCCTCGCGCCTTGGAAAATCGCGACTTCGAGAAAATTTGACGAAATAAACGATTCATTCGCGAACGATAATTGGAAACGGTGCCTAAGTAGCAAAAGTGCCACATCTAGGCAGCGTAACTAGATCTCGTAATAACCAGATTGTACCTAGCGTGAACACTATTTCTTTTTCAAAGACGCTGACTGTCAAGGGCTCCTTTCTTATCATCCAAGCCGTCTATAGATTGAGAGTCCAGGTGGCTATTAGAGAAACTTTTATAGAATCGGTTGACTGGTCCGCAGGAAAGTCCGATAAACTTGTTGTAGCCGTCTCTAAACTGCCTGTTGGTGGCCGGGTAGATGACACTGTTGATGGAGCTATTGGTGTGACCCAAAAGCGTCACGATGACGTGGATGGCCGTTAGTAGCTCGTTGCTCGGATCGTAGATGACAATGAACGCATACGGCGTCCAACAGAAGAAGTAGATGAAGAACACGAGGAATAGAGTTTTGGCCAACTGGATCTCTTCCTTTTTCCGTAGGCGCATCACTTTTTGCATGTGTGTCTCTTTGCGCTCACAATCCTTGCTTCCCTTAGTCAAATCTTCCAACGCGAACTTCGACAGGCGTTTCTGCGATGCGTGGACGAAGCAGTAGATTCGAAGGTAGAAGAGAAAGACCAACAACATGGGTGTCCCGACGGCGAATGCGCAGAAGAAAATTGTGAAGCTGTAATCTGCCAATCTGTCGTAGCTGCACATCATGGTCTTCGTATCGTAGTTATGACCTCCCCAGCCCAAAGCAATCGGCAGCTCCATGGTCACTGTGCTTGCCAACCAGAGTGCGATACACATGCATACCGTGGTGCGCTTGGTATACAACCTGGCGTACACATTGTTATGGCAAAGAAATGTGTATCTGAAAGACAAGGAACGAAACGGTGTTAGGGATCTTTTCACGATTACTTTATTTGGATAGTATCTGTTTCAGCATACGCCAGAAGATATTCCACCTTGAGGCCACTATTTGCTGATACATAGAAAATCGTTAACCGATCAGTTACTGGAATAGTTCAGTTTAGTAATAAAGGCACATGAAGATATATTTTGTGTCATTTAAAAAGTGGTCGGATAACATTATTTTCGTTATTTTGGGATTACACTTAGTACAACACAGATTCTAGTGCTGAAAACTGGTCGACCCCCAGAGTAAGGCATCTAAAGTCTGACCATTTTAGTTAGTCGTCTACGTATAGGAGCTTGTCAAATATCAGTAGTTAACTCTGCATACATTTTCTTTTTCGCAGCGTGTAGAACAAACTGAACGCTACAAAATGACCCCCGTTTTTCCGTGATATCGATAATATATCGGGCTTCAATTACACAGAAAGACGTCATAATGTATTCATACCCACTGGCACAAAGGTCATTGATTCCGTATTAAGTAATAACAGGCGGTTCGTGGGAGTGTCGCTTATATCCCATGACCAGTGAAATTGCCGAATGATGAACCGCACACACCTCTATGACCGTACACGACATTGTTGACCTTTGTACTGGTAAACACGAATACATTATGACGTCTCCCTATGTAATTGAGGCTCGGTACATGGAACAACCGTACTGCAGTTTTATATGGAGAGAATTACAAAGTTATTTCAAGCGTGATATATTATCGATATCACGGAGACGTGGTAGTCATTTTGTAGAGTTCAGTTTGTTCTACATGCTGTAAAAAAAATTATGCAAACTTATCTACTGATTTTTGACAAGCTCCAAAGTAGACGACGAATTAAAATGGACAGACTATAATCGCCAGCATTATATTTCGACAATCTGAACCACTCGATCATCAAAAGAACTCGTACTTTTCCGGTCAACCATCTCATTCATTTCAATGGTTATTTCATATGAGCACCTTTTTGCTTAATTTCTTCCTAAGCTAATTCCAGAACGACAAAAAATGAGAGCTGACACATTTTGAACCAATTTGCATAACCCCCGAGCAGAAGATGATTGCTAAATTCAATATAGCGGTCATGTGAGTACCAGAAAAGTAATGTTTTCGTCATATTTCGTCAAAATTCCTGCATTTCTGTGACGAAATGTGGACAAATACTATTTATTTCACATCCGATTATTTATTCATTATTTAGTATGCACTTTTTACGAAGAAATCACAAAAATAAATATTTAGAAATATCTGACCGAAAAATCAATCAAAAATGCCTCTGTGAAAGTGACTTCACTGTGACGTCTCATCACAGCGCTCATCTTGATTTGTTAAATATTTTCCGTAAGTTTCAGCCTCCCAGCTCAAGCGCTAAGAGAAATATTTACACAGGTCCCAAAAGACCAGGCCAGGTAGGGTTAAGCGGAATCATCATCATCAATATAATCGGAATTATCATCATATCGTTGCAATGTATTTTATATGCCAACAGCTCACCTACGCAGGTGATTGGCATATGAGCTTATTAGGATCCACACGAAACGATGCAAAATGTTCGACGAATATTTACTCGTGTTTTCTAATGAAACATAAGGATGTTACATATAACGGTAGAAAGGTATTTCTCATACTTTCTATCAAAGAAACGGAACATTTCCAAAATATGTGGAAAATGGTGACGATTCATTCACACAGCTACATGAAAACTTCTAAAAAAAAATTTGGGTTTATGCGTTTTATCATTTCAAATTTTGCTGCAAAAATTTGAGATGCCAGGTTAAATTTGAATTCACATATTAATATGCTACCTAGACAGACATATATTATCTAGCGTATAGCTAGAAAAAAAGGAGAAAAAACACCCATTAAATTACACAGATACCATTATGAAGATTTAATATCTGTGCAAATTAATTTGTTATCAACGTTAACCGTACCAGGCCTGAGATTTATTTGAGGTCTGCCCAGACCTGTGAAGGGGTCATCCCCCATATATATATCTTACTTCTTGAGCTGGTAAACTTTCCGGATCAAACTTTATCAGAAAATGTAAAAATATTCCAAGACGGTGGCATTGATGACGTGACAGTTACCACATATTCCAAAGATGTATTTTGTTTTGCCGATTTTCCATTCATGCTGTTTCTTCAGATAGATACATTTTAGATTGATTTAAACTTTTCTTGTACCATTTTATCCATAGAAGAGCAAAACATTCGAAAAGAACAAAAATCATTCTTGGTAGCCACATGGACGCTATTTTGATTTTACACATAATGCTTTGCTCTGAGTAGTATGCAGATAAGCTCAAAATGACACCAATATGATTTACTATAACATCACAGTAGGGTTAGCTCCGATGAGCAGACATCCATCGCTTTACGACATCAACTGCTGTCAAATAGTTCAATAAACAATCTTATAACTCTCTCTTTCATGCGTCAGAACTTACCGATAATGCAAAATGGAAACACCATCGAGGTAACAAATATATCCGCTAATGCCAGGTTTACGATGAACATGTTCCCTGTGGATCGAAGTCGGTTTTTGACCATCACGCCACCAATGACCTGTGAACAGGAAGGAAAGATATACTATTATTAGGATATTGCATTTGAGTATTTGGTACCGCGCTTGTACGGTTCGTCTATGCATTCTGAGCTTTTCTGTATTGGATTCACGTAGTTTGTAAGATATTATCTGGTGATATGGCGCCATGTCTGTTCATTAACTGCAGTGACGATGGAACCATTTAGAGAGCAGCAGTGAAGTTGACACCATTGAGACATTGTCTTAAATGATGATGGTACCACTGAGACAGTGTCCGCAGTAATGATGGCACCACTGAGACCGTGTCCGCAGTAATGACGGCACCACTGAGACAGTGTCCGCAGTAATGATGGCACCACTGAGACAGTGTCCGCAGTAATGATGGCATCACTGAGACAGTGTCCGCAGTAATGGTGGCACCACTGAGACAGTGTCCGCAATGATGGTGGCACCATTGAGACAGTGTCCGCAGTGATGATGGCACCATTGGGACAGTGTCCGCAGTGATGATGGCACCAATGAGACAGTGTCTATGGTGATGATGGTGCCATTGAGACAGTTTTCCCAGTGATGATGACAACATTGAGACAGTGTCCGCAGTGATGGTGGCACCATTGAAACAGTGTCCGAAGTGATGATGGTGCCATTGAGACAGTGTCCGCAGTGATGATGGTGCCATTGTGACAGTGCTCGCAGTGACTATGGCTCCACTGAAGGAATAAACCCGATGTCTGTAAGCCAACAGGGGAGGCGGTCACAGAGAAGGGGATACGGGACGAAGAATTCCCGTAGAATATTAATGTTTCCCTCCAACAGCTAGAATTTTTTATATTTGACGGAAAAACTAAAATCAACACTTCATGTTCAACCCTTCCTACACTTTGGATTTCAGGTTTTCACCTACCTTTTAATATGCGATTCTGACACTAATCTATATTGCTAGAAATCGGCACATTGAAGGTTCTCTTTTTTTGTGGCTAATTTCATTCAGTAATCCACGTGACAAAAATAATACAATTGAATGGCGTCCTCTTTTTCCCGACGAGTTCAGACTTCGAAAACAAAATGGAAAGGCTATTAACAGCACTAGGCCGCAAACTTTCCGTTAAATTAGACGATATAGAAGGAAGTCTACGAGAAATAAAATCCGAAATTATGGAAACAAAATCGAGAATAACTACTGCGGAATGTCGACTCGACAAAAATGAAGGACAGATAAAGCAATTAAAAGAACGGCGGAGTGAAAGAGAGTCAGAGTTATTAAACCAGATCACGGAGCTTCAAAGGCAATTAATATTGAAAGACATCCACGACAGGAAAAAAAATCTGCTTATTTACGGAATAACTCAAGACGAGAAAAAAAAAGTCACAGCCTTAGACACCGAGGAGATCTTTCGGAAATGTCTAGTTGAAGACTTAAATATCAAGGAAGAAATCGCTCAGGGAATGCAAATATATGTGGCACATAGGTTTGGAGATGTAGGAAACCTGGAATTGTAGTTGTTTTCAACAAAATGGCCTTAAGAGATCAGGTGCTGAATTCAAGTAATGAGTTGGCGGGCACCCGGAAAACCATCCGGACGGATCTACCCCCCCAACTGAAGATTAAACGCAGCAAGCTGTCAAATATAGCCTTCAAACTGAGAAAAGAACGTGGGCTGCAGACTCGAATTCGAACGGTGGACATACATGTAGATGTCGTGTTAGAGGTCCTTCCTTAAAGACAAATTCTGTGGCTGATCTCCATTTAAGGAGCCGTGAAGAAATGTTATGGCGTTGGCGAAACGAACATAAACGATGCACTTGGATAATCGACCAGGCAATTGCAATCGAAAACATCACGCTGCACAAAATTAACATTGTGGTTTCATGAATTTCATCAGTAAAATAGTGTCACTGATTTTGAGATACAACTGATAGTAAAAAAAAAATCCTTTAGTAAATTATCGCTGTGGTGTTATGGTTATTATGCCAATTTGGTAATCCAATTTGTATATTACGATATCGGGTGTTTGGTAAAATATCGAAGAATGAACTGACAAACTGAACAGCTTTGACAGAGAGTAAGAAATATTTGTATGCTAATTCGGTAACTAAATTTGTATATGATTGGACAAATATCAAAGAATAAACTGGTAAGCTAAACAGTATATTGACAGAATATGTCCATGTCCATATACATGGACAATATAGAATCTACAGAAACAAATTAAATCATACCATTCGCATATCAAAAAAGCAATATTTCGAACAAAAATTTTATGAACGTAACGGGGATACCAAAGGCGCGTGGAAAACAATGAATCAGCTCCTGAATCGTAAGAAATCCACAAAAACATCGAAATATTTTAACGTATTAAAACGGCAAGGAAATAACTGACAGCCAGACTGTTGCAACCAAATTTAACGAGTATTTCAGTGCCGTCGTTTCGTATCTCGATTCTCAAATCCCTAACACAGGGTCAGACTTCAATGACTATCTTGGTCCCCCTGGTACGGATAATTTCAATTTTCATTTGTAACTCCAGAAGATGTTCAGCAAACCATAATGAATCTGAAGTCGACCTCACCTGGTTTGGATGGTATTCGGATGTCCTTAGTTAAACTGGTTTCCAGCTTTATCTCTAAGCCCCTGTCTTCTATTATGAACCTATCCTTTATCTCTGGAATAGTCCCGGATTTGTATAAATCTGCTGAGGTAACACCGATATTTAAATCGGTTGACCCCACTGTTTTTTTTCTAACTATAGACTAATATTTGTCTTGCCCTGCTTCAGTAAAATACTAGAGAAACTTGCGGTTACTAAGATGATTGACTTCCTGGAAGCAAATGAAGCTATCTCCAGAGACCAGTATGGATTTCGGACAAACCACTCCACGTCTTTAGCTTCATGTTCTTTATTTGATACACTTATTTCTGCTAGAGAATCCAAACAGTACAGTATAGTCTCATTTTTAGATCTATCCAAGGCGTTTGACACCGTCAATCACGAAATCCTACTTTCTAAGTTAGAACACCATGGTTTCCGAGGCTTGTCGAATAATTGGTTTCGCAGTTATCTCACTGATAGAATACACACGGCGGTATACACTGACACCCATTCTAACCCTATGCCCGTTGCCTGTGGGATACCCCAAGGGTCAATTCTTGGACCAATTCTCTTTCGCCTTTATATAAATGACATTAGCACTGCTAGTAATATACTCAAAATTATCTTCTTTGCCGATGATACCAGTGTTGTGTTTTTCTCTGAAGACATCACTGAAGTCACCAATATTATGTCATAGGAACTAGAGAAGCTACACAAATTGTTCTGTTGTAATCGTTTATCACTCAATATTAAGAAAACTAAATATATGCTAGTCAGACCTAACAGTAATAACCGATCAGTTGATACAACACACCTTCTTATATCAGGAACAGAAATAGAACTTGTTCACCAGTTCAAATTTTTAGGTGTTTTATTCAACGACCAATTGAACTGGTAATCACATATAAATTACATCTGTAATAAAGTATCGAGAAATATAGGGATTATCAACTACATAAAAAAATCGATCAATAAGAAAATATTATACATACTATGCTATTCATTGATATTTCCTTACTTGTAATATACTCTGGGGAAATACCTAAATCACTCACCTCCAGCCCTTGCTTTTATTTCAGAAACGCACATTGTGGGTGATGACTTTATCAAAAAAACCTGAGCACACAGACCCATTATTTAAAAATTTAAAACTGTTACAATTACACAAATTAAATCTTTACTCCTCTCTTCTAATTACCCACAAATTTATTCATCATCCTGAATTGCTTCCAGAAAGCTTCCAGGATTATTTTATTAAACAATCAGATGTTCACCACTACCAAACGCGAGGACAACAATGTAATCTATACAGACCTTTTTATAGATCTAATTTGTCATTTTATACACTTGAAACTACTGGACCTCGGGAGTGGAACAAACTGTCTCCTCCATTCAAAGCAATTTAATCAATATCATTATTTAAATCTAAACTAAAAACATACCTGATCGAAAACTGACCTACATCCCGATCTGTGCACGGATAATTATGTGTACATAGAACTTTTATGTGTATTCTTCCCCTTGTTCCTTATTTCGCCGATGAATGCTTATTATTTTCCTGTTTGCTTTACCGCAGGGATAGAACAAGCCTCAAGGGGTTTTAATCCCGCCAATTTAGATCTCTGGCTAACTTATTTACTATTCTTGAATTACGGTGTCCTTTTATGTTGAAGTCACTGATATTTAGCTTACAATTTTTGATTCATTGGTGAATAAAGTTTAATTCAATTCAATTCAGTTCCACGTATGACTTCAATATAAGACTGTTATTGATGAGGCTCTGACATCAACTTGTTTCTTTGCATGTGAAAGATAAACGATATTCTTAAAATGAGTCATTTTTAATTATGTTAACCAAACTTTATTATTTATAAATCTGATATCTACGTTCTCGCATATGATATAAATCAGCTGCAGAGAATATACAATTAATGATGATGGCACCATTGAGACAGTGCTCGCAGTGATGGTTGCACAATTGTGACAATATCCGCAGCGATGATGGCACCATTGAAATAGTGTCCGCAGGGACGATGGCACCATTGAGACAGTGTCCGAAGTGTTGATGGCGCCATTGTGACAGAGTTCCCGGTGACTATGACTATTAACTTTTTAATAATCTTCAACGAATATTTTTCCACTTGGTCTTGGGATTCAATGACGTAAGTCGAATTACAACGCATATAAGGGAAGTGGGAAGAGGTGCCAAGATACCGACAGAGCCACATAACTTCACAGTATAGTCCTCTGGCTAACCTATTCTAAAGCACATTTGTTGTATCACAGGTGCGCTTTTATTGTACCTGTTCATGTGGCAACTTGGATGACAGGACCACACGGCCCCTAGCACCGGAATAAGCGGTATTAGCTACAAATCTGAGAGCTATGATGGAAATGCTCCGACAACTCGTATATTGGTAACTGGTGAGCTTTGTCGCTGTGACAGCTCGTACAACACTGGGGATTGGTGAGCTGTATCGTCGTCAGATGAAAATGACGGCATTTAACACAAAAGACTATTTAACACAGAAAACACAGGAGAAGTACAATTGCAACGACGAGAAAGTGTATGCTCATTATTTCATAAATCAAATGCATGCAAAATGGCCATTGTTGTGTAATACCATATAAAACTCACTTCATTAAGCGATTTCAGTTTGGTTTACTTAAATTAATAAATTAGTTCGAATGATGATTTTTCGAGTGAGCTTCAAAAATAAATTAAAAGTGTTAATGCATCCGTGAAGAAATTAACAAAAATGTCGTTAAATATCCCAATAGTGCCCTGTGTATCATATACGATGGCATCAGTGAAAAAGCGTTCAGGCAATGTTCTCGCATATGATATATAATATACATCAGCTACAGAGACAAGGTCTACCAGGCCGTCGTTACGTTCTGCTTCGCGCCTCTCCATTTAGCGCTGTAAGGGTCTCACGGACTTTGCCCTTGTTGACCCAAGGTCATCTGTTGCCACAGTAAACGAACGTGAAGACCGTCTAACTGGGCGAATTAATATTAACCGCGATTCACCGATATACATTTCCGCAACATATAGTTCTGAGGTAATTTGTCAAAACGATGACTTCAAACTGTGTGACACTGCCGTTTTGTAACACACTTAAGTATCCGTTAAGTATATTTCAAGATAAATATGTCTTGCGACCAGTCAAACAGTTAGACAGAACAGTTCTTGGTTTCTGCAGGAATCCTGCAAAAGATGGCGAGATCCCTACAGGGGTAAATTCACAGCTGTATCATACAGGCACACCAATATTTGTGATCCCCAAGTTGTGTGTGTTTCATCAATATGTAGATGCCATAACAGAACTACAGACAACAGCATGTCTACAGGTGTTTATAGTGTATAGTCAAGAGCATTCATGTGCAAATCGTCTTTGTCGTAATCATTGAGTCTTACCCTCATATGCTAAGTTAAAACTGTGAATTTTTCGCATTGAGGGGGCAGGGGTTCCCCAGAATAAATATCTCTGCACAGGATCCGGTCATGTTCACAACACGAGAAAAAGATAAATACTATTGTTGTTGCTTCGACACATATCCTCTCTGAAAATATAATCCATGCAGTATGCGAACACAAAAAAATAGTAACGAACGCCGGCTTCATGAGAAAGGACACGACTGCGAGAGGGTTGAAATTTAGGGCTTCATAAACCCAGAACCGTAACTTGTCCATCGAGAGCGGAACGAGATTTGTAACCCCTGCTTCTCAAATAGCAGGGAAGTAAGTTGAAATTATTCTAGGGCTCGTCTGTCTCGACACTGATGACCGAGCAGCCATACTGTCGAGATCTGATTTGGCTGAATTCGCGCGGATGTCAAAGGAGAAATCACATTCTACTGATATTTCCCCCGTTTGGGACGTTTCTTCTATCTAAAGGTCACATGGGTTAACCCTTTCCATGTCGGTCCGAAATTGTTTGTTATTGATGCATTTTTCCCTGGAAGAACCGAAGAACCACAAGCACCAAAAATGATCTCTGTTATGATTTGTATCTCAGTCACGCTGTTATTGTACATGTAGCTGTTGATATAGACATCTTGAATGATCTGCCCACACCTGCTTGAGCGGTTTTACAAATATCTTAATGCAATGATGTAATGACCCTATCAACCCTTTCAGTAAAATTACTGACCCCATTTATTTCTGTAATGGGTCACTGACAAACCGTGTAACGAATATATCCCACGGAGGATTCTAAACACGATAAAATCAACAGGCAAATCCCGTGAGAAAGGATTCCTCGTCAACAACCATGGCCCTATGACACTGTATGTGAAGTCACACATTTGTAATATTCATTAGCGTTCATCATCGCTGATTACCATGAAATATGAGCTGTTCACAAAATGAATGCTATCTAATTCAGATGTTCATCTGCCGAAGCTCACCTATATTACAAATACTTTTTGTCAAAATGAAGCCCGAGGATTAATCGACGCGAGGCACCGATGCGAGTGCTTTGAGCTAGGAGCTACTGTAAAGGGAGATAATCTAGTTACTCACCCCGAATTACAATCGACCATGTGACCGTGATCGCTCGTTTTCAATGGACGATTTTGTCTAAAGCGGGATAAAATAATTATGCACCTTATACTAACCGTGTGAAATGAGAGGCAGTGTGAGTAAGTTTTGCTTGAATTTGCGGACCATTTTTATTTGGGGCGTTTTTTACCCCTCAACTCGATTGGGGTGAGGGTATTGTTGTCATTCCGTCTGTCCGTCATCCCGCCTGTCCGTCCTCTTTTCGTCTGAACTTCATATCTTGAGAACTGCTGAAGACAGGCCGACGAAACTTCTGCCCAGTATAGAATGTAATATGTAAATGTGTCATTTGTATGTTTTATTGGCCGGGCCCTCGTATGTCTCTCTGTCCGTCCATTTCTCTGTCCATCCATATCAATGTTTAATTCCAACATTATCTATTACGGGCCTTCTTGTGGTCAGTTTCTAAAATACAATGGTGGTCAAATCATTTACATGATAATTTCCTTGTATTCAGAAATGTTTTCTCTCCATTCTACTTCAAAATAATCATGGAATGTTGAAAGCGTTTTTCCGGATCAACATAAATCTACTTATTACATGTACCATAACCATTTTTTCTGCAGGATAGTGGACAAGGGAGATAATCACATAGAGGATTGAGCTGTAATGTGCTGGAAAATGTAGTGCAAGTTTAAATCTACAGTTTGAATGTCCATTACAAGCGTCTAGTCCGTCATTCATAATCCAGCCGTCGTCCGTTAGAGAATATCCGCGTCCATAATCCAAAGACCTATTTCATATTCCATATAACAGTATTAGCACCAAATTCAAAAAGACAATCATAGTACACATAAACATAAGCTAGTTTCCTGCAAGAGAGAAGCGGTCAACAGTTTTCAATGATGCCGGCAAGACATCATGATGTTCCAAAAATATCAAATCCGTATCGTTGATCAGTATTCTTAATCCATAATATTCGTTGTAAAGTCGTTATCTAAAGAATGATGTATCTCAGTCACGCTTTGATTGTAACTGTTCATATGAGTACCATGAGGACCTTTTTTGCTCGTGAATTACCATTTACCAATCACTCAAGTTGGCTTTAATTATTCTTCAGTTGTAATTCGTGTTATTTCCACGCCTTGAGAACACTTATAAATAGTAGTTTGGTATCAATTTGTGCCAGTATCAGCAGTGAACCTTCTAGATCTATGTTTATAGTAAACAAAGGCTTTATTTTTGAATGATACACTGAAAAAAATCAATGTTTACTTGATATATCTTCTGAATAAATGTATAAAATAACTTTAATATGTATTTGGTGCCACATACTTTTTTGACAGTACGACAAGCCGACACTCCGACCGATCAAATTTGATAGAGTGGAATACTGGAAAGGTACGAAACAGAGAAAACGTAACTCTCGACAATCCGACAGTACGACAGTCCAAGTCATCGAAAGTCATACGGCCGAAAATGTCGACAATATATGTGGTACATGTACATACAAACAACTGGTCACAAATGGCCATGGTGGCCCTCAATGGGGTTAATTCCATTGACGTCACTTGCACCAACATTTTTCTAGGCTATAGTCCCATCAATATATGTATCTGATCTGTTAAAAACATATTATGCATCGTCCCTGGTATATGATAAAACAGAACAACACACGTGAGCTTACCAAATCATGTTTTTTCCTCTTCGAACGTCCCGCTACCGTTTGACATCTGCAGAACAATAGTCACCGAAAGTCGATGATCACTTGTACACGAAAAAATATAGTTCTTTATATTTTCAAAAAGGCAGTCACAATTATAAAAATAGAAACACTAATATAAATTGATAAATACATACAATATGACTTGATATTATTTTATCCAATGTTTACTCGATTTGGTATTCGCTGCAGAGCGTTTCAATCATTTTGGATTCTGAACGCCACATGTGTGCACGATGTCTTCGGTTTATTTGTCGTCATTACCTTATGATACTCTCACCATTTCCACCACATCAGATAGTAGATCCTTCAAGTTATGTATGTATTGAGACAGCTAGCCTCATAAGCTTTCCATTGATATATGGTAATGTAAATGTCATTGGAGGAAAAATATTTTAAAGACAAATTTCCTGTCGTTGTTGTTGTTTCCTATTGGTCGTGTCAAAACTGTCCAAAATGGCGGTCGACGTCTGAAGTAGGTTGTTTTTCATTATCAGTTTATCGTATACTCCTTCCAAATATTGATATACTGTTCACAAACATGAACTCCCGCACACTTCTACTGACAACGAAAGCATTTTATTCGTTGTAAAATTGTATATTAATTTCCACCTGGTGTACCGCAAATTGGCTATGATCAGAGCTACCGTTCACCAAAAATTAGTTCATTCCAAGGAATTCCAAGTTGCTACCATAATTCAGTGTGTCGTGGTATTTACTTCCTGAAAATTTGACATTTTTGTGAGATAGCATTTTGGCGAAATTGTCAAATTCTCAACAGTCTATGGTGAAAGTCGGCTGTATTTTATTTGTTGACCCAAGTATGTTATCGGTCCATCCCCTTAATTGGCTAACATAGCGGTTAATTAACAGGTATTAATTGGCTAACATAGCGGTTCAGTACCAGCGTTATTACGCTATTCAGCAGGTTCAGCTTTATTGCTCCCTTTTTTGCTGACCCCCTCCACACACACACACCTTATATGAACATGCTTGTTCAAATTTCCTGACCCGTACTGTTTACGTCACGCTCGTGCTAGGTTGCAACCACGCATTTACCGTCATAGGCGCTGTTCACTCGCGTTTACCGTCATTCGCGCCTGTAGTTCGTGTTTGCCGGGGTCCGCGTGGGCAGTTCGTGTTTGCGGTTGTTTGCACTGGTAGTTCGTTTTACTGCACGTTGGTAGTTCGCTGCTGTTCTTCTTACTGGCAATCCATGCCTTTCAGTATTCATGTTGTTCATGTGTGCCGGTGTTTGCGTTGGTAGTTCCCATTTTTTTCGGATGTTTTCGCCGTTTACA
The DNA here is from genome assembly GCA_036873755.1 of Hanleya hanleyi. Classification (NCBI taxonomy): domain Eukaryota; kingdom Metazoa; phylum Mollusca; class Polyplacophora; order Lepidopleurida; family Hanleyidae; genus Hanleya; species Hanleya hanleyi. The sequence continues at coordinate 191,741 of JAVTVY010050392.1, forward strand.
TTTACCGCTGACTTGTTTATACTTTCGCTTTCTAAGCTACCGTGTTCTGTGTAGCTGCTTTGGTAATAATCAGGTTGTTTGTGGTTTAACTCGTGTTAGTGGCGCCACCTACACTACGTGTGGTCCTTGTCTTTGATATCTCCGGGTTTGAATAGCCAGATTCTGTTTCACCTTAAACATGGAACTTAGCCAGGAAGAATTGAAGAACAAGCTAACTGTGTTTCAAAAGATGGGGATGTCTCCAAAAGTCGATTCTGCAGGAAATCTTAAACAATGGCTCCTGGGAATGGCAGGACATGAGGAACCATTGGTGCATTTAGTGAAGAATGACGATAGCAACCCCGAGCAATCGACAGTCAGCAATACAAGTACGTCCACTTCATCCTCCACGATCATTTACCAGCATTTTCCTAAAGTTCCATGGTTTAGTGGAGAGAGGGGTAAGGATACTCCTCAAGACTTGTGGAGATTTGAAGTGGATTGCCTGCTACAGTCAAAGAGTCACAAGATCGACGTCGTCATGCAGGTGGTGAGGAAGTCTTCGAAGGGTGAGACGGCATTTCTGGCCATGAAACTGGGATATACGGCTGGCATTGAAGAGCTGTTGGTTAAGTTAAGCTGTTACGCAGATGTGAAACTCTGATGTCAGAGTTCTATAGTGCCAGCCAGAAGGACAATGAAGATGTTACTGCATGGGGTTGTAGGCTGGAAAATTTGGTTTAACAGATTTCCGAACGTAGACCCATCAACACAGAGGAGCAGGATGAGATGCTAAGAACCAAGCTATGGGACGGTCTTAGATCATAGTTCAAAGCCTGGCTGCTCATAAGTTTGACGTCATCTCAAACTTTGATGAACTTCGGTTGTGCCTGCGTGAGATCGAGTTCGATCAAACCTGAGGGAAAGTGGGTGTTCCCAGTAAGAAGACTGCAGCCACAACCAAAATGGCCACCATGGGAGAAGCGGCTTTGATTACCAAGAAGGAGGCACTAAATTTGAGAGAAATGATGAAGGAGATCAAAGCAGAGCTGCCAGAGTTGAAAGAGCAGAAAAGCGAGCAAGATTTTGTCTACTCTCAACAGCATTTTGAGCAGCAAGTCCCTCTACAGCCCTACCCACATTATCCCCTAACCACCAGATGTACGCTGGTCACTCTGCCACCCGCAAGTACAACCAGCAGCAGGGAAAGAGCAAGAAGAACTCTACTGCATATCAGACTGAGAGATTCCCGCCACCAGGGGGTGTGTCGGAATTCCAGGGTTATGAAAATCTACAACCCGCACGCTCCATGGCACCACAACCAGGCTTACCCAGATTTCAGCCGCCCTCTGCACCGGCATCTACTAGACCACCAACTGGTGGTATGGGAATGCCCGGTGAGATGCCGAATTGTTACCGATGTGGTTACCATGGAATCATCGCCGTAGGATGTCGCGTACTATTGGACCATTCGCGGAATCCTTTAAACTGGCCCATGCCTATGGGGATGGGTCCCCAATGGGCTTAGCCGAGCGTCCCGAGATGAAGAGAGTGCCAGATGGTTTAGTTGGGAGTACCAATGAGGCAGATATTACCATCGAGGGTGTTCCAGTTAAGGCGTTACTAGATACGGGTGCCACAGTTTCCATCATCTCAGAATCGTTTCATCAGAACCATCTTCAGCACATTTCTATTGAGCCCATAGATGATATTTTGAATATAAAGTATGCAGGAGGAGAATCACTACCGTACCGTGGGTTTGTGGAGGTACCTGTAACTGTTACCGGTGGAGGAGTTGATCGTCCAGATCCAGTATCTTGTATGCTCCTCGTGGTCCCTGATACCCGATATAATGCCAGAGTTCCAGTCTTAATGGGAACTAATATTTTGAGCTGTTGTCTCGACGACCGCAGGAAGGCACATGGATGTAAATGTTTGTAGAAAGCGGCTCTTCATACGCCTTGGTACTTGGCAAACATTAGTATGGTGATAAGGGAAAAGGTCCTAGAGAGGAATGAAGGAAATTAGGTCTCGTGAAGAGTGTGGATCAAAAGTGCAACACGATTCCTGCCAATAGTAATGTTGTGGTCAAGGGACGAGTTGCGAAAGGATTGGCGTCTCCAAGCATCTGTACATTACTTCAACCTTGGACACAGTCATCTCTACCATGTGACCTTGAAATTTTGCCCACCATTACCACATGCAAGGCTTGAGATCATTGAAGTCCATATATTGAATGTGACAACGAGAACGGTGATAGCATTGTTGTGTGAGATCCAACCAGTTACTCTGCATGAGCCACCGACCGGCCGCCAGTGGATTCGGATATGCTGATGGACCAGGTAGAGGTTGAAATGGATGGTTTGAGTAGTGATGAAATTCAGCAGGGACTCCAGCTACTTGCCGAGTTTCAACACATCTTTTCGAAGGGGGAGGAAGACCTGGGACATTCAACTATGTCCCATCACCGCATAGAGCAACGTGCCATTTAAGCAGAGACACCGTCGAATTCCACCAGCTATGTACGAGGAGGTTCGCAACCATTTGCACCAATTTCTATCAGCTTGAGTCATTAGGCGGCCACATAGTCCATGGGCCTCTAATGTGGTGTTAGCACGAAAGAAAGATGGCCGACTTCGCATGTGCATAGACTATCGCCAGCTTAATACCCGGACCATCAAAGATTTATGCCTTGCCAAGGATAGAGGAATTACTGGATTCCTTAGCGGGGATGAAATTTTTCTCTGTTTTGGATATAAAGAGTGGTTACCATCAGGTGGAGCTCGAAAAAGTACACAAACAGACGCCTGCTTTTACCGTTGGGCCACTAGGTTTCTTCGAGTACAACCGGATGCCATTTGAACTTTCAAACGCGCCAACAACATATAAGCGCCTCATAGAAGAGTGTTTAGAAGGACTTCACCTAAACAACCGTCTGATATATTTGGACGATCTGATCATCTTTTCCAGAACTTACGAAGAACACGTTGAGAGGTTGAGACTGAGCGTGACTGAGATACATCATTCTTTAGATGACGACCTTACAGCGAATATTATGGATTAACAATACTGATCAACGATACGGATTTGATATTTTTGGAACATCATGATGTCTTGCCGGCATCATTGAAAACTGTTGACCGCTTCTCTCTTGCAGGAAACAAGCCTATGTTTATGTATACTATGATTGTCTTTTTGAATTTGGTGCTAATACTGTTATATGGAATATGGAATAGGTCTTTGGATTATGGACGCGGATATTCTCTAATGGACGACGGCTGGCTTATGAATGACGGACTAGACGCTTGTAATTGTCTTCCAGAGACCGCAGGAAACTGGCTTGAAACTTGCTCCAAGCAAATGCAAGTTTTTTAACGTCGTGCCCGCTATGTTGGGTATATAGTTTCTGAAGACGCAGTTGAAGTTGATCCAGAGACGGTGATGAAGATTAAAGATTGGCCTCCGCCATCAACTCCTGAGGAAGTTCGTAAATTCCTGGGATTTGCAGGCTATTATCGGAAGTTTATCGAGGATTTTTCGAAGATTGCCCGCCCTTTGACAGAGCTCATGCCAAAGTCTGCAACAACAAAATCTCGCCAGCATTCGAAGTCTATCAACTGGGTGTGGGGTCCCGACAAGAAACAGGCCTTCGCCGTTCTCAATCAGCATCTGATGAGTCCTCCTTTACTGGGCTATGCAGATAACTCGAAACCATTCGAACTCCACATAGATGCCAGCACCCAGGGTCTAGGGGCAGTTCTATACCAAGAGCAGGGTGCGAGTCATAGCCTATGCAAGTGGGGGATTGAGCTGCTCCGAGCGAAACTATGCAGCACTAAATTAGAGTTTTATGTTTGAAGTGAGCGGTCTCACGACTTCACGATTTCACGACTACTTGTATGGGCATGACTTCGTGGTGATGACCGATAACAGTCCCCTGACCTATGCACTGACGAGTGTACGACTCGATGCTACGGGGCATAGATGGTTGTCTGCGTTAGCCTGTTACAACTTTAGCATTCACTACCGAGCCGGAAGGCAAATGTTGATGCCGATATATTGTCACGTCTGCCGGAGAAGAATGATCCCGTGCAACTGGAATGTATATCCAAGGATTCTGTTGGAGCGATTTGTAACACTATCCACGTTTCAAACCTGGTTGAGAGTTTGTGTCTTTCTGCGGCTCCGGTCGAAGATGATCCAGATGTTACTGTTGACCGGTGTGATATGCATGCGAGGGAATTTAGGAGAACTCAAGGAAAGGACCCATCCCTCGTTCGAATTATCGACCACGTGCAGGCTGGAACACAGTTTATTGGAGAACAACGAATGAATACCTTCCACCAGTTCAAGTTGAGAAGAGGCGTGCTCTATCGTATAACCCAAGTAGAAGGTACTGAGCTTGACCAGTTGGTTTTACCGGACAGATGTCAGGCGGCCACACTTCGTAGTCTGCACGACAATGTTGGCCACCCGGGCAGGGACAGAAATTTGTCACTATTGAGAGATAGGTTCTACTGGCCCGGAATATTCAAGGACGTCGAAGCACACATACGGAGTTGTGACCGGTGTCTGCGCCGCAAGTCTCCCACCACAGATCGTGTACCTCTGGGCCCCTCGAACTAGTATGTATGGACTTCCTTACACTAGAACCTTCTAAAGGAGGACTGGAGCACGTGTTTATTGTTACTGATCACTTTACTAGGTATGCACAAGCATATCCCACTAGAAATATGACACCGTAAACAACTGCAGATGCTTACTTCAACAGCTTCGTGGTCCACTACAGCCTACCAAAAAGGATTCACTCGGACCAGGGTGCAAATTTCACTGGAAAAATTGATGCAGGATTTATGCCAGCTACTGGAGATTGAGAAGTCCCGGACAACTCCTTGCCATCTTATGGACAATGAGATGTGTGAGCGTTTCAACCGCATCCTTTGTAACATGTTTGGCACCTTGGATACTCAAAGTAAGAGGAACTGGAAGTCGCATGTGGGCCCACTGGTCCATGCGTACAACTGCACGCGCCCATGAGATGACTGGGATATCTCCCCATTTCTTGATGTTCGGGAGGCATCCACACCTTTCTGAGGATCTGGCCTTTGGACTGGATATGGAGCCAAGTACGCCGACATCGATGTCCAATTACACGAAGTCATTAAGAGAACGTATGAAGCGGGCATACGAAGTGGCATCGACAGTCGTGACGAAATCGCTGTCCAAACAGCGGAAATATTTTAACCTGAGAGCTAGAGCTGCTGTGCTGGAAGAAGATGATAGAGTGTTGGTTTAGACCGTTGTGTTTGGAGGGAGGCCCAAGCTAGCCGACAAGTGGGTAGAGGATGTTTATGTTGTCTTACGCCAGCCTAATCCATCCATACCGGTGTTTGTGGTCGGTAAGGAGAGTGGAGAAGGAAGGAAGAGGACGCTCCATCGAAACCTACTTCTACCAGTAGGTTCTATTCCCCGTCAAGATGCACCGATTCCGGTACCTAGGAAGGCATCGAGGACGGTACCCATTTCGGTACCTAGGAAGCGACTGGCACTAGCCCAATCTGGGCCAGCAAGCAGTGTGGAACACCCTGTATCCAGCCCCAGGTTAAACGAGTCATCTACGGCAGTTGAAGATTCACCCAGCGAGGATGGATCTGGAGATGATTACTCAGTGGTGGTATATACCGAACCCTAAGACATTCAGCGTCTGCTGGTGACCCAGTGGACGGGCCAGCTGAAGTGAGCCTCGAGGATGACATAGAGTCAATAGAAGAGAGGACGGCTGTTGAAGAGGAACCAGTAGGAAAAGCTGAGAGTACCATTCCTTCCAAAGAAGGAGTAGGGGATCATTCTCCAGATCCAGATCGTGTGACAGACGCTAACGATGAGGAAGACCAGCAAGAGTTGGTGAATCCCGAGTCACTTCCACAGAGGTCGGCGCGTGATCGCAGACAGCCAGAGTGGATGAGGCGAGGGGACTATGCTTTCTCTGCGTTGGCACATCAACTGGATTTACTCGTGCGGGCGAATTATCTGAAGTCACTACTAGGCCTAGGAGATTCACCCAGCGAGGATGGATCTGGAGATGATTACTTAGTGGTGGTATATACCGAACCTCTAAAACATTCAGCGTCTGCTGGTGACCCAGTGGACGGGCCAGCTGAAGTGAGCCTCGAGGATGACATAGAGTCAATAGAAGAGAGGACGGCTGTTGAAGAGGAACCAGTAGGAAAAGCTGAGAGTACCATTCCTTCCAAAGAAGGAGTAGGGGATCATTCTCCAGATCCAGATCGTGTGACAGACGCTAACGATGAGGAAGACCAGCAAGCGTTGGTGAATCCCGAGTCACTTCCACGAGGTTGGCGCGTGATCGCAGACAGCCAGAGTGGATGAGGCGAGGGGACTATGCTTTCTCTGCGGTGGCGCATCAACTGGATTGACTCGTGAATCTGAAGTCACTACTAGGCGAGGGTATAGTGACAGATACTCAGAAGGTGTCAGATGCCATCATCGACCTTATCACAGGAAGTAACAAATGCCGAGGACGTCCGTTTTCCTAAGAGGGGGAGTATGTGATAGGTACAGGCTTTAGGCATTACATTATATAGTTTTAATACAACCAATGTAAACCAGGTTATTGGTAGGCACCAGTCAAGGTGTACCTTATAAACTGGGCATTGTTGCCTATTGTTTTAGGATTTCGGGTACAATTCCTTTGTGTTGTTGCCCTAGTAGCAATAACCGTGTGGTCAATTCTGACTGGTTGATTGGAACAGATTTCAAACTTAACTGATTTCACACACTAATCTAGCACTTGCCATTTGAATCCTGCACAGAACACTTGTATTTTGTATATTTTCCCGGATTTTTTCTTTTCCTGCACAGTTGAACTGTGGACATTTGGCTCAAGGTTAGTTTGCATCTTTTCTATATCTTTGCTATAGGACTATAATTGTTGCCTATATCATATAGACCGACTAGAATAGAAGTGCTATTTTATATAGTATTTTGGTAAGATTTATATTCGTAATATTAGCTATTTTCTCTACTTGCTTTTACTAGGGAATATAACGCCCGGTATAATTGATAGTGTGAATGATGTGAGTAATTGTGAATGAATAATTTGGTTTATACTGTGTGCTTTATTGTAACTACTGCTGATATCAATGTAACTGGTATTTCTTGGCCTATCTTTTGTGATATGCTTGTAAAAAGGCATTATTGTTTGTTTATATACAGATCATTTCGTGAGTAACGTATTGGCAGTGGTGGTGCGCTGTTATACAGTGGAATACGCCCCAGTGTCACCCACAGGGTAGGAATCTGTGTTATTATTATGTATTAATAACGCCTACTTCCGTATCACATTGTTGTACTGACATAAGAGTATCTCATATATTTGGTGTACAGATAAAGATTTATCTATAAAGAGCGTATTTATAATATATAAACTGGCGGAAGATATTGTCTCTTTATTGTGAACTGTGATGTAACTTATTATATATTCTGAGACTTGTGAAATCATTACAGTGCATGTGTAAATGCTTCTTCTTCTACTTATCCTACAGTGGAATAAAAACAACAGACTCACACCTCGTAACCATTGTTGGTGTTTTTATATTCTCGCCCTCACATGCCCGGTTACAAAGAGAAAAACTTACCTTTTCACAGTACGACAGTCTGATAGATCGAATCGGGTAGAGGGGAGTCAACTCTAATGAATACATTATACTCTAATGTATACATTAGAGTGGAGTTTTCTCCCCTCTATCAAATTTGATCTGTCGTACTGTCAAAAGGTAAGTTTTTATCCCCGCGATCTCTTCTCGATATAAGTTAAGATAGAGTTTCCTCCCCTCTATAAAGTTTGATGACTCGGAGAGACGCACTATCAGACTCCCACGAGATAAGTTTCCTCTACTCCATACCTTCGCAGTACTCATTGGGGTAGTTTTCTCCCATCTATCAAATTCGATCTGTCGGAATCTCAAAAGGTCTTTTTTTTGTCCCCAGCCGCAACGCGGACGGGGACTTTAAAATGGTTCTTGCTTCTTTGTGCCCGTGGATGTCCGTGTACGTCCGTGCATGCCTGTTCAAATTTCTCGCAAGCGATAACTTCCTAAGGCTTTGTTGGATTGTTTCGAAATTCGGCATACGCATTCCTTGCTACAAGACGCCAGTTGGTTTTGTATTTCAGCAACGTCTGCCTGAAGGTGGCGCTACTGGGTCAAAACTGGGTCTTGCTTCTTTGTGTCCTTGGACGCCTGTTAACATTTTTCGCAAGTGATAACGTCCAATCGCTTCGTCGGATTCTCCCGAAATTCGGCATACGCATATCTTGCAAGAAGACGCTGGTTGCTACTGCATTTCAGCAACATCTGCCTGAAGGTGGTGCCACTGAGTTTCGCTTCTTCGTTTCCGTTCCAGATAAAATGGATCTTGCTCTCTTTGCGTCTGTGAATGTCTGTTCAAATTCGTCACAGGCGATAACTTCCAAAAGCTTTCTCGGATTCCTTCCAAATTTAGCATATACACTCCTTGTGACCAGACGTGGGTTGGTATTGCGTTTCAGCAAGATCAACGTGAAGGTGGCGCCACTGGGTCTTGTTGCAATCTTTTATGTCCATGTCCGTCGTTTCCATTCAAATTCTTCACAAGCGATAACTTTCAAATGCTTTGTCTAGCTAGGCATCCTTATGTGTTTGTCATTTCTTCTTTCTTCCGCTTCTCGCTGTTAGTTTTGAATTTCATGTCGCTTTAAATGAAGGACACCATTTTCTTAAATTTTGCTCTCCAATCCTTCTATTCCACATCATATGATTTACACTAAAGCTTTTGCAGGAACCATATTTTATTTCAGAAGTATAATATAAAATAACTGGCGGGGGAATCCCCGCAGTACCGAACCCTGTTAGTTTTGAATTTCGTGTCGCCTTATATGAAGGGCAGCACTTCCTTCAATTTTGCTAGCAAATCATTCTATTCCACTTGATATGATTTACCCTAAAGCTTTTGCATGAACCATATTTTTTTTATTTATTTTAGAAGCATAATATGATTTTTTTTTTAATTTCGTGTCATCTTAAATGAAGGACAACATTTCCTTCAATTTTGCTATCAAATAATTGTATTCCACATCATATGATTTACCCTAAAGCTTTTGCACGAACCAGATTTTATTTCAGATGTATAATATTAAATACCGAACCCCTGTTTTCTTTCTTTTTTTGAATTTCGTGTCGTCTTAAATGAAGGACAACATTTCCTTCAATTTTGCTATCAAATAATTGTATTCCACATCATATGATTTACCCTAAATCTTCTGCACGAACCATTTGTGTCCACACGTCTAACTGACTATATTAATTACAACTGAGTTCCCAAAGTTTGGGTGCACACTGTCCATATGATCAATTTCCTGAATTCAACTGAATTCGACCTTGTGGATTTTTAGACTGACAGATGATGGAATGCAGTTGTCAATGTGGTTGTTTCATGTACAGGGAAGGTTTCTATGGCTTTCATGTCAGCACACCTACCACTACCCTCAAGGAGAGCATATCCCCACCCCCAGGGCGCTGTGCCGCACCCTTTATCTTCCAAACTAGCCCTCACCCGACCCTCATATATTGTGTTTTAGGATATATATCTCCAATATATCTTGGCAGGATTTGAAATTTGTGTGTTGTCTGCCATATTGGTATAATTCTGCCACCCCTCAATGAATTGCAACCCCAAAAGGTTTCAATTTATCAGGCACAGACCCATGTTTTTGTATTTGGTAAGTGGGTCCCTTGTCTATAGATCTTGCTTGGAATTGTTTTTTTTTACGCCAATCTGCCTGTGGGAGGCGCCACCTGGGGCCAAGTTAAAATTGCATCTCCAGACAATAACTTTTGAAAACCTTTTAGGATTCTTTCCAAGTTTGATGTGTAGTACCTTGCCTCAAGATCTGGCTTGAGAATGTTTTCCATGTTCTTTCGTGTATAGGGGGACCACCTGAAAGCCAAGTTAAATGTTTACAGACAATAAATTTTGAAAACCTGAACCGATTCATTCCAACTTTGGTGTGTAGGTACCTCGCCTCAATTTCTCGTTTGGCATTGTTTTTCATGCCGATCCACATATAGATGGCGCCACCCTGTGGCAAATTTGAAATTATGTTTCCGGACAATAACTTTTTAAAACTTGAATGAATTCTTTCCAAGTTTGGTATACATATACCTTACCTGAAGGTTTCGCTTGGGATTGTTTTTCTCGTTGATCTGCTCATAGGTGGCACCACCTGTAGGCCAAGTTAACATTTTCTATTTCCAATGTCAAGGGATCTTGCCTCAAGTTCTCGGTTGGGATTATATTTTATGCCTATCTGCCTATACATGGCGCTACCTGTGGGCTAAGGTAAAATTGCATTTCCGGAAAGTAACTGTTGGGCCTGAATGGATTCTTTCAAATTTGGTATGTGGGTACCTTCCCTCAAGGCATCTTATGGGGCCATGTTAATGATGTTTTTCCTAAGTTTTACGTTTTTCACTTTTTTCACAAATAATGAATGTTTCCCTTACTAAAGATGCAAAAGGGATGCCTTCTCGATCGTATTCGATCGACTGTGTCTAGTTTCTGCAATATTTGGCATATGCATTCTTTGTGACAAGATGTTGATTGGTATTGCATTCCAGCAAAATCTGCCAGTAATTGGCGCCACTAGGGTTCTTTCCGTTCTTTTGTGCTGTAAACGATAACTTTGAAAAGCTTTGAACTGTCGCTCGAAATTTGGTTTCCGGGCAATAACTTGAGAACTGCTCATCGAATTCTTCCCAAATTAGGCATGCATATACATCGTACTTTGCCATTAGATGTTGCTTGGGATTGTGTTATCCAGTTCTGCTTAGAAGGTGACGCCACTTGATGACAAAATCTGAAATTTGTTTTTGGTCAATAACTTGAGAACTGCATGCTCATCGGATTCTTCTCAAATTTAGCATGCACATACCATGCCAGGAGATGTTGCATGGGATTGCCTTTCTCTCACTTGCACTTACAGGTGCCGCCACCTGGTGGCAAAATCCCAAATCTGTCTCCGGGTAATACCATGACCTGATATGTCGCTTGAGGTTGCGTTTTGTCCACTTGCACCTATAGGTGGAGCCACCTGGTGTTAAAATCAAAATTTGTTTTCAGCCATTAACTTGATAACTGTTCATCGGAATCTCCTCAAATTTAGCGTGCATGGATGCCCGGAGATGTTGCGTGGGAATGCCTTTCGCTCACTTATAATTACAGGTGGTGCCACCTGGTGGCGAAATACCAAAATTTGTTTCCGGGTAATAACTTGAGAACCGCTCGTCAGATTCTTCTTAAATATGGTATGAATATACCATGACATATGATGTCGCTTGGGATTGCGTTTCGCCCACTTGTGCCTACAGGTAGCACCACCACGTGTCAAATCTAAATTTGATTTCGCTCATCGGATTTTTCTCCAATTTAGTATGCAGATACCATGCCATGATAGGTCCCTTGGGATTGTATTTCGCTTGCTTCTGCAAACTGGTGGCGACACCTGGTGGAAAAATCTGAAATTTGTTTCTGGCAATAATTTGACAACTGCTCATCGGATTCTTCTCAAATTTGGTATTCATATGCCATAAGATGTCACTTGGGATTGTGTTTCGCACGCTTGTGCCTACAAATTTAATTTTGGTTTTCGGGCAATAACTTGAAAACCCCTCTTCAAATTCTTCCCAAAGTTCGTATGCTGAAACATGTACCATGTCATGAGATGATGTTTGGGATTGCGTTTCGCCCATTTGCACCTACAGTTGACGACAGCTGGTGGCAAATTTAATTTTTTTTCGGAAAATAGGTTGAGAATGCATTCAGATTCTCGTCTAATTTGATCTGCAGATAATATGCCTTGAGATGTCACTTGGGTTTGCTTCTGCGTCATATAATTTGGAGGCTTCACTGCATGAAAACTGTATTACAGAAGCAATCAACGTTCAGTCAACCGTTCTGAGTTGATTTTAAAACTTGGGAGGCAGAGAGACCCTTCAGCATCCAACGACTGTGAAGTAGCAGTTACCTCTCTCATGTATATCCCCGAGACCAACAATGCTAAAAAATATTGCTGCCATTTCGGCGGGGGACTTAGCATCCTCTGGCTGCTTGTTTCTCTGCGACCTCTTCTCGGTATGAACTAAGGTTGAGTTTTGTCTCTGTAAAGTTGGATCACTCGGACTGTCGCACTGGCGTGAGGTAAGTTTTATCCCCCCCCCCCATACCTTCGCAATGTACATTAGAGTCTTCGTCCCTCTATCAAATTCGGACTGTCGTACTGTCGAAAGGTAAGATTGTCTCTACATGATCCCTCCTCTTTATAAATTAAGGTAGTTTCCTTTTCTCTATAAAGTTCGATGATTCGGACTGTGGGACTATCCCGAGCTAAGTTTTCTCTACTCCATACCTTCGCAATATTCATTATAGTGTAGTTTTCCCTCCTCTATCAAATTTGATCTCTCAAGTTTTAATCTCCGTGATCTCTCCATGGCATAAATCAAAGTAGAGTTTTCTCTCCTCTTTTACACTGTCGGACTGTCGTGAGGTAAGGTTTCTCTCCTCCATACCTTCGACATATAGATTAGTTTTCTCTCTTCTATCAAATTCGATCTGTCGGACTGTTGTCCTGTCAAATTGTAAGTTTTATCTTCGTGATCTCTTCATGATATAAATTAAAGTACAGTCTCCTCCCCACTATAACGTTTGATGACTTGAACTGTCGAACTTTCGGATTGTCGTGAGGTCAGGTTTCTCTCCTCTTACGTTAGCAATTAATGTACATTAGCGTTTTCTCCCCTCTATCAGATTCGGTCGGACTGTTGTACTGTCAAAGGTAAGTTTTTCTCTCTCCGATCTCTTCGGGGTATAAATTAAGGTTTTCTCTCCTCTATAAGATTCGATCACTCGAACTGCTGATCTGTAGGACTGACGGAAGATGAGTTTTTCTCTGCCTGTTCACAGTATACATTAAGGTAAAGTTTTCTCCACTCGATAAAGTTCGACTGACTCGTGTCATACTGTCATCACTTTTCTGACATTTTCTGTACTTTATCTCTTCATGGCATAAATCAAGGTAGAGTTCCCTCTTCCCTGTCCAGTTGGGGATATTTGATTCTGCATGCTCCCACTTCCCAAAATCCAGTACCACATCTTCCCACATTTTATGTCTATTTCGTCCGCTGAATGTAAGCTTTGTTATTATGGAAGTAAGCTGTATTATTTTAGGGATATGGGACAGGCTAACCACAACTCTAACACCGAAAAACGCCACGTGTCAGTTTTACGAAGGATTGATTGTCCCATAACAGAAGGTTCGTGGCCAGTTCTAGCCATCCTCGCGAGCCAGTGTATCGATCGATCTGTTGGGATCGATACACTGGCTTGGTTTGTTACCCATACGAGTTCTGGATATAAATAGAGCAAGGGGTGGGCTCCCTGAATAAACCCAATCAGTGAACGCGCTAAGCTAGTTGATTAGGCCAATCCACTGCGAGGTATAAGATGTGACAGGTTTCAATTTCATCGCGGGCCAAACTACTTTGATGTCAAGCGGAAATCGACATCGGAAGTCAAAGAAAAAACCGCGGGCTGGGGATACCGACATGCTAATTCAAAACAAGCGCGAGGGATGAAATGTCCGAGATTGTATAATAGAGCCATCGACATAAGAACTCGTTCGAATCACCAAAAAGGTCCAGGTAATTTAGCATTTACCTGGACTTGTGAAGATGGTTCTAGCTGGCTTTGGTCTATCTGAGTATAATCAGCAGGATTTCTAATTTTTGTTCACAGCGTATCCAACCAAGGGAACGCCTGTGCTATTGCGAGAGCGGGAGCAGAAGCAAACTAACACTTATTTCACAAGTAAGTTAGCACAATACTGAAAGGTAATGTCAAACTCTTTCCATATGTGGATGATTTCCCCATCAAAGTATATCACTCCTATTCAGATGTTGCTTCCTAGTCAGTTAGATATATAGCCAATAGACTATGGCTATGCGGCTAATGTGTAAAAATATTTTCTCTTGACATGATGCTGATTGACAGTCATGCAATAATTGGGATTACATTTATATTATGGGAATTGTTTACACCAATGGAAACTGATATATGATTTGAGACATAACTGAAAGGTCGCATCCCATCCACAGCCTGAGCTACAGTCGTAACGCCAGGTAATTTCGCAATGATATATTTTGCGTACACATACAATCAACTAGTCCCACAATTTAAACGTAAAACCTGAAATTTCTAAACATAATTCTCATATGAGCATTTCCTACTCCCAGAAATATAAAGACCATTACAACTATCCAGTGTTGCTGGGCATCCTCCTACTAACGTCATGCCATTATAATCATTTGCCTATCCGGAGTTCATCAATATAATTGTGTACGTCGACATGAGTGTACGATTAGTTCGTTCCACCCCCTCGACAATGGGACCCTACCTGGGTGTGAAAAGTAATAGGACCCAAGTAATTATGGACGCGGATATTCTCTAATGGACGACGGCTGGATTATGAATGACGGACTAGACGCTTGTAATGACTAAACAATTGTTGAAAGCGACGTTAAATCATACTCACTCACTCGCTTAGTCACACCTTCAACAGTATGCCATTTAAGAAATATTGTTTTCATAGGCGTGCTAAATCGCTATCTTACGCACGGTTAAGGTGGAAAAGTTTATATTTTAGGGCAAGGGCGAATCCCGCCCCCTAAAATTTATAAAATTTTCCACACTAACCGTGCGTAAAATAACGATTAAGCACGCCTATGAAAACATTATTTCTATTCTATTGCACAACTAAAATTGATTATCAACAAAGATTACAATGAAAGATTGGAAAAAATATGATAAACGTTCATAACCTTTCTTCCCTCTGTTGAAATGTGCCTTACGCCTCAGTTGGCAGCGTACCGATATCAATGGACGAGGTTATGTGGTCTCGCAGAAGGGGGCGAAGTCTTTCCGCCATCTGAGACTGTGTGAAACATACATGCAAACAAACCTATTTGTGTGGCATTCTTAATCAATTTCACGATGGAAACAACAGTTAAACTTTAGACAGAAATTTACGTCTTTAATAAATATTGATTTACAGCTTTTTCTCAAAGATGAAAAATGTTGCCAGTCTTTATTTAACTAGGAAGGAAATTTATGTTCACTCTGCTATTGGAAACATTGGCATTTTGAAAAAAACACCAAGATGTGATTGTGGAACAGATGTGAAATTACAAACATTTGATGTCGAGCTACTGTTACATAACGTGGTCACACTTGTTTTAGAGCCAGCAGTTTGCAATAATTCACTAATTTGCCGCTGCCTCGGAACAGACGATTTCCGCGCATAGCTTCTGACACTGGCTTCATTTCTGTGGCCTGTAACCGACATCACATCAATGATAGACACACCCGCCTCAAGCAGAACCGTGGCAGTTGTTGATCTCAAACAATGGTTGATGTAACGGCGCCTCAAGTTTGCATCTTAATACCGGTATATTTAGAAGCTGATTTTTGTCAGATCTAAACGTTTTTTCCTTTAGATGTATTTATTTATAAGACTTGAATGATAAATAATATAAAACGAATTTAATACCTTTAAATGTTTTATTCCCCATCTCGTTTGCCTGTCGGTCCCTGGTTCATTTCGTTTGTTAGCCAGATCTCTTAATTTCTCATCGTCAGCGGAGGAAAAACTACCTTTGTTCAGCTGATCACACTTGTGTTGTGTCTCATTTAAAACAGCAAGAAGAGATTCATCATCTTCGTCTCTCATGAACTTTTCGATCTCCGCTTCTCTAGATAATTCATATCTGAAATCACGTCTTGTTTCTCCTGTTGATCTGTTCCTTATTGTGTACACTCTTATGTCCCAATTGGTTTGTAAATATCTGCGATTATACATTTTCTGCCGTTAAAATAAAATGAAGTTCCTACTTGCAGGGTATCCATTCTATTTGTTTTTTCGATTGTACAGGCAAACGAGGCTTTGTTCAGCCGTTTATCACCCGCTCTGTGAAATGGATTCTCCCGAGTGAACACCTGTGCGTGTCAACATCACGGGTGTAGATTTCATACGTCACAAAGTTCTTAACCGTGCTAAATCGTGTAATAATTGCACGGTTATCACTGTGTAATAGGTCTAAGTGTTACAGAATGAAACTTTCTTCATACCAATTTACTAAGTAATGAATAATAGCACTGCTGATTATTTACAATGGTTATGTTATTTTCTTGGATGTAACTGATAATACGAGCGTCAGTTCGAAATTCAGTCGCCTGTCTTCCTACCGTACATATGCAGTTTTCACGCCCTTATAACCTTATTCATAAGACACCATCAGGTCACCACACGAACAAATATTATATATATTTATGAAAACAGGCAAGAGAGAATCGGTCATCAGTCTATGATGATGCGGACAAAATGCTAAATGCATATCACCAACTAGTCTTCTTTCGTCGAAACCAATTTCCATATCGTATTTCAGAGTATATTGGATCAAAATCACACTTTGATTGTGACTGCTCATTTATTTCTCTCTATGTCATTTTATAACAGGAATGTCACAGTACGGAGGATTCAAACATCCGAAAGTTTCCAGCAAACCAGACAAGACAGCCAGAGTTGTATCAACCAGCATGTGTGGCAGAATCTGCATGTAGGTCAGCTGTGTAATTTTTAACTACTGTACAAAGAGCCGAGAATGCCAGTTGTATTTCTCCGTGGCCAAATTGGAAATCGAAGAGGACTCTGACGGCGGCTGGGCTGTATGGACAGTACATGAACGGAACTAAACATGTTCGTGGGTAATGTATTTCACATACCACAACAGTTCGTCGATCAAACATTCTATTCTCACTGGGTTTCATATTTGTCGTAAATGGACGAGACACCTAGACACCTAAGCTAACATCAAGTTCGTTTCTTTTGTTGTCCGAAACGTTGATTACTTCACTTTAGTAATCACCTGTTCGTCCTAGAGGAAGACATTGAAAGAAGAAAACTGTGGGAAAATAATTTCATATTTACATTTAGTCAATGGGAATTTCAGTCGGGTTAACCCAGTTAAGTATAAGAACCCTGAATGGTACAAGCTTCAAACAATACAACCGGAGTGATGTTGCACAAATATAAAGTCAAATAAAGGAAAGTGAAATGAAAACTTAGGATTGATAATGATTTGGTTTATATTTTCACACGTAGGTACTACATGGTGGAAATAATGGTCCAGTACTATTGTTTGACGCTTGTAGATCAATTTGTCGCTGAGGTTGGGGTTCTTATAATTACCTGGGTTAAGCCCGATTGACATCCCCATTGAAAAATAAATGTAAAAAACAAACAAATTGTTTCAGGTTTCTCCTTCCAATATATTCCTCGCGTCTAGATTGACAAGTGGGTGAATTTTCACGACCCTACTCCAAGCCATTGGGAAGAGATCTCCAAAAGACGGACAAGGGGTGGGAAAATTTGATTAATCAGATTTTCTGATTTGAATACTTCTTAAAACAACAAGGGTGTCTCTATCTGTCTCAGGTGAACTTACTTGGTCCCAGATGCGAATTCCACATGGGAAGGGCGGGTGTTTAACACCCACTGGTTACTGAAGTATACATATATATGCCCACTTTCTCGCGGAGGTGTACACGTTTATACATACACAGAAATATCCGGGGTGTGAGCTTGGCCTGGTCTGGGCATAACTAGATTCTAATTTGATTATTTTCTTTTCAGTAGAAATCTCCGCTTAATTAATACACGCAGTCTATAAATGCACGGAAATGGAACAGAATGTCAATACAATAAACATATTTGTTAACAACAACACCTTGTGATACAAAGTTCCTGAGGCAACCACGTCAACATCTGAATTACTTTATTGACGATAAAATACAGTTCGCACAGATTGGGGAACACTAATATTGTACAAGAAGAAGCGTTGTACCTCATTTTGGATGAGGGGAAGGGGGACTTCAGTAAAAATTCAAACATAATACGGGCGTAATTCCAAATGGAAAGAATGTCTACACCCGATAATTTGTATATTCTATTATATTTTATACACATTTTATTAATGCAGATTGCTGGACCTATCCACCAATTATATCATATCCGGAGATTATATTCTGGGTTAAAACGTAGAACCTTAGAAGATTTATATTGAATAGAAAAGTGGATTCTATGATTTCCCGAATTAAACGACCTTGTACACATACATTCTGTAGGTCACTTGCTTACATTCGGTTACATTCGCAGTCTATCCTGGTTGGAAGGACGTCTTTTTTTATCTTATAATTCGAAAATATGTAGGGTGTTGTGCTAGGATGTTTTGCAGTACGATTAGCTGCTTGTTGTTTCTGTTTACAGTGCCATCTTTTACTTTGATTTATCACATAACTGTGTTGTTATTCAGTGACAAAGCCATGACGTAAATATCATATGTAACTAGTGACATGACACTTTGAAGGAAGACGATTGGTTGAGAGCGTGGAAAACATATTCTTACGCTTGGTGGTGACGACACTGAACTATTTTTCCCATTTATAAAATTTTGCTAGGAAATACTATGTTTACAAGAGCAACAACAACATAGATCTGCAGTACGGTCATTTTATCCAGATACATGCATCGACCTGCATACTATAATTGTCAACAGCCATAGAAGCAGCAATGATCGGCAATGCATTATTTCGACAGTTTTGAGCTTCATATTTTGTATAAAGTACGGACGTAGTCTCTCATTGTTGTTTGGCGAAACGAGCCAGGCCGTCATTTTCAGTACCGTATCACGTCAGACCTCGAAGTAAACGTTTGTTCATTCTTCTGCAATATATCTACATGGAATCTTCCCGATGTTCGCTTATTTCTTGTAATAGATCTGGATGATTACAGACTTCAGACGCATGACGTACCGTATTCAAAATGATCTTGTCAGCCTGGCTTGTCGTCACATCGCTGGGAACTCGTCAACATGTCGTGCGCATGATGACATGCAGCGAACACGAGCGTAACTTGTGGCATGACATGATCCAAAAGAAATAATGTATGAAGAACAGCTAATTAACAAGTTACACTTACTGCGTTCTGTTGTGAAATGGTCTACGATATTTTGAAATGCTGTGGAAACAGCCTTAAAAGGGATGTGCTCAAACTCTGTTGCATTTTGGAACTATATCGGCTTAGCGTATACAGTAACTTGTAAGGCTGTGATGCGCCTGAGCCACGGACGTTTTTTTCGTCGAGAAGAAACGAAGGAAATTTTGAGATAGATTCGATGATAAAATAGTTCGAATTATTGCGTTTATAATTTGCTTGAAAACAGTTAATGTGATAAACAGAATCTTACACTCGTAGCAATTTAATATGAAAGTTATGACACTCGTTGAGTAAGTTTTATATGTGGCTCGCTAAAGCTCGCAACATATCACTTACTCGTAACTTTCGATATTAAATAGCCACTCGTGTAAGATCCTCTATATAGCTTCAATAACAATAGGAACAATAAACAAAAATAGTTTGCTGTGCTGCTGTAACAAATTAAACAACGTAAGTTACGTCACGATTTTATTGCTTATTGTATATGGAATTACTCAACCTATCTTTACTGGTGTATAATCATTAAATGCAAAGTTAAGGTTAATGATTTGTGTAAAATGATCAGGATTATACTGGTGTTTACGATCAAGACTCATACAGCATACCGATATGTACAGTTTTCATAGTGTATGTATTAATGCTTTATATTTCAAACATATCGATTATGTGTGTAGGTTTTGTAGATACATTTAAAATATTATAAACTATAAAGGCCACACATTTTCCATATCTCCGTTCTATCACGACGCCTTACCTTTGGTGATATAGTTCATATTGAGAGATGATGTGTCGTTCCGCTCATACAAAATCCTACATTCACAAATGCAATTATTTATTTTCCTTGTGGGTTTTTTCCTAATTTTACCTTAACTTAATGGTATCTGTGTATGCAGTTCACCTTTGCAATAACAACGCCTTAATGGCGTAATACCTCCAATATACATAAAATAGAAATAGATCCATTTCTTCTTAATTTTCAATTATGAGAGAGAATTTTGAACGGCTCATCTATTCCACTTCGACTTTTCAATGTATAATTTAACCCCTCGTGGTCATTTTCAAACTTTATGTGTGTTTACTGTTGATGAACAGTCTGTAACTTTTGTTTAGCCGCTTGTGGTATATATTCACAAATTGGCGTAAACACAAATTATGTGAACTGCTCTCAGCAGACCAGACTGTACAATATATATAAGTGCCTTTGCCACTACCTAACGATGAAGACAGTTTAGTCTTTGAAAGTTTGTAAATATATTCATCATGAAACAATATAGACTTGTGTCAGTCGTAATTATTATGTTGAAATTTATTCACAATGGACGATTTGCAGTATACATGTAGTTCAATTTAATCCCTGGACAATGCTGTCTGGCCTCGATGCCAGCGGGCGGTGTAACGACACCTGGCTGGCCGCATGAGCTGCGGGTCGTCAATCCGGGTACTTCGCTATGTCTTTAACCCAGAATATCTTTTTAATCGAGGATAACTGAAGTACATTCCACCTGAAGTTACCAAAATTATCATAAATATAAGTTTATTGGTACTTTCTTGGAAAAGTAGGAATATTCGATCCATATTTTCATATTTACACCAGATAGCAATAGTTGAATCCTGTTCCATGTTAAAAACATAGGCGGGAGATCATGAAAACAAACCGAAGCTCACGCGGTGGCCCAGGTTGGGGGCTCCTGTCCCTGGCATCGGTACAAGGCAGCACTGTCCAGGCATTAACGTGGAAAGGACCCATTCTGTCCGAGGATTTTCGAAGTACCACAATCAACCACAGAGATGATGTCTGGAATAGAGGGATCGTTTATTATCCCTATTAAGGCTTTCCACATCTGATTGATACCTTTCGGTCATGTTTTGCGGAGTGATGACCACGTTTCCATTCAATCCAGCTCATAGATAAATTCATCGAATGATTCGATTCATCCCGTACAAGCATCGCATGATTTATTTTTCAGAATTATTTTGCTTGGTTTGGTGTAATATCCGCCTGATTATTTGTGTATATTTAGAGAATAAAGAACTTTGAACCACAAGAATTATGACGTCGAATTAAAAATTAAGTTAAGACTCGAACAGAAGTTTACAATACTCCATTAAAATATAAGAAATGAATGACTTTTCGATGGATGTGTGCATTTTCTGTGTGAAAGCCATGTAACCACAGTTAGATTTCCAGGAAATTTTCCGTTGCATGATGTGAATCAGCTCTCTTCTTGATGGGCTACACGTATCGATAAAACAATAATCTGCATGTGTCAGATACTAATACTAATATGTGATATTCTCTAATGGACGACGGCTGAATTATGAATGACGGACCAGACGCTTATAAGCTTAAATATAAACACAGGCCTTCTTAATGCCAATCACAGAGAGCTGGTGCTTTATTCCCCAGTAGGTTGTAAATCAAAATTGCAATGCCAGATCTGTACAGAAATTTAAATCCGTATGGGGGAATTGAACATTGTGCTCACAGAAGCAAAACTCGTTTCGTTTTCGACGTAGATTATGACCGCTGTCACAACAACATCCAGACTTGTCGGCTCTCGACACCTACTTCGGTTATCGACATCTAGATGCAAAACAAATTCGGGAAATTTCGCAGAAAACCGAGGGGTGTCAGAAGGGTTACATGCTGGACTTACTTGCAAATGTGCTCATGTCATATTTTAAAATTGTATAAATACTAATACACCCTAAAGGCTGACTAAACATCAGAAGTGATGTCATATTTTAAAATTATATATATATTAATACACCCTGAAGGTTGACTAAACATAGAAGTGAATATTTTTGTTCTGGTTACTGGAGAAAAGTTAATGGGGTCATAAATACACGGGCGAAGCTGTTATTTTGTTGCCACCTTTGTATGTGACATAGATTGGAGAAAACACAAAAACTGTGTCTTGGTTGCCTTGTTGTGGAACAATCATCTGCTCGTGTCAGCTTTAATAAAGACTCAGGGCTTCTAAAAGTACAATGACAGTTAGCAAATTCCAACACACAACCACTTGTTGCGTTATTCCTCAGATGAAGACGACCGTCATAATGATGCAGATTTAGGTGGACAAGATAATGGTATTAATGAAGGGGTCAGACTAGAGAAAACGACGATACATTGATGGAAATCTTGATAGGGTAATTGATGGTATCAATGATATGGATGGACAACATGACAGTATCATCGATGGAAATATTGAAAGGGACCTTGATGGTAGCAATGATATGGCTTGGTCAGTTGGACCAACCGTCACAGTTCGGTATATCAATATCTGATATTACCACGATCGAATGTATTTTTAATGATAAATTGATAGTTGGAATATGACACTAATATCTATTCGCATCTTCGAAAAACACTGGCGAGTTTACCCTCAGCGTTCTGCATAAACTAATTTATTTTTAAAAAAACAAACGCGCAAGTTTTGCTACTTTCCCCGGTGTATTTTCTTTGAAAACTTGCTACCAATAATTAATCAGTAACATGAAAATAAGCGTCAAATAATAAAACTTCATTTTAGGATCGTACTTTTAGAAATTTCGCAAAATTAAAAATCTCACAGTTCGACAGAAAAATTGATTTTGTGAATAACTTCTACAAAAATTTAGCCGATGATGAAATTCTTAAATGCATAGTTTGGTCAGTAGCTGCAAGCATTCCATGTGAGAAGTAAAAGCAGAATGTTTGTCCGAATCCACACAGTCACATTTCAACTAAAAGTGAAATTTCAGGAATTTTTCCGCATATTATATAACCCTAACTATCTCAGGATTTGAACGGCATTATACGGATATTTTTCGACATATTTGATGAAATTCACTACAGGAATTATGAAACATTCGTTAAAAACGCTTGCATGGGAAGGTATGGGTTGATCCTAACCTGTTGGAAGCTGAAATAAAATCAAAACTTCAGTGCCACCTATACAGAAATTTAAATCGGTGTGCTAGAAGAGAAATGAGTTTTGTGTTGACTGAAGCAAAGACCATTGGGATAAGGTATATAGAAATTTGCTTTCTTTCGAAGCTACTGCAGTAAATGTCTCAGTTGCACATCATTGAGAGAACAAAGAAAAACCTGTCTGTTCACTGACCCGTGACTAGACCGAGAACATCGGCTAAGGAGTCTTAATTTACTTTGCAATGGTTGTTTTTGTTGGACCGGATTCCTCGCCTCTGAGCTGTGATAGGAGATGCCATACCAACTTACCCTGTAAATAAGACAGCTATAGTTTTTGATTAACCCGTGACTTCAGTCAGCCAAGTTCACATGGCTTCGTTCGTTTCTACTACGTCATGAATCCTTACTGAACTTAAATGTACACTGCGGGAAAACCGGGCTCCAATGGTCGTACGGCTCTATCCGGCAATAAAACAACCCCTCCCACTTATTTTCCACTGCTTTGATCGGGTTCGGCAAATAGTTGTATTGCCGTGAAGATTTGACCCGTTTGCATTCAGTCTTCAAATATCAGCGTCCGGTTGAATTTCTCCTGGGTACGGCCATTATCTTCGTACGGGTCACGTGATCCGCATGATACGTTTCCGATCACGTGACACCTACAAATACAATAGAGGAGAAATTCAACCGACCGTTGGTATTTGAAGATTGATTGCAGACGGATTAGCTCTTCACGGCAATGAAACTATTTGCCGAGATCGATAAAAGCAGTGGACAGAGGAGGTTTTTTTATTGCCAGATAGAGCCGTACGACCCATGGAGCCGTGTTTTTCCTGAGTGTACATGTAAGTTCAGTAAGAGGATTCATCGCGTAGTAGGAACGAACGAAACATGTCAACTTGGCTAGACTTCGGTTGATCAGCCGCTGGTTTGGTTGTTTGAAGTTTAACGTCGCACCTAACCTTATTGGTCACACGGCGACGATGACCCAAACAAACATACCCTAGCAAAACCCTAACCCTAACAAAAACCTATCCTTGAATTTCGAATTTTGAAAATTAGGCTCTACAGACACTGATCACAATGGATCATCAGAGAGCCTAATGTGTTTGATCAGCTTCTGGGTTGTATAATTCGCATTGCCCTATCCATCAACTCAACAAAATATTTTGAACTGCCGCAAGCTGACATATTTTCATTTAATATTTGCCACATTATACATTATTCTATAAATAGACTGTTTTATGTCCATGACTGTATCACTGTAGGCCTATTCGTCTCACTGTATGCCCTAGCTAAGATTCATAGCGTCTCCTAGCCCCAGCAAGGACGTAATGATACTGTCATTAGGTTCCACGTACATCCTAGCCACCATCGTCGTGTAGAAGCCCGAATCGTATAAACAATGATTTAGTTGCTCCTTACCATGCATTTTCCGATAAAACGTATCATGAACTAGTCCGAATCGTCCGAACGGCCAACATCTGTTGTCTTTTTGAGTGGGTTTCGTCGCCTTTTGTACCAGTCCCCGCTTGAAAATATGATCAGCTCCGCCATGTTTGTTATCACGCTGGAGTGTCGACTGCGCAAACGGTGGCCTCAGTAAAAACCGGAAGTGCACACACCAACACCACAAACGTGGTCGTCCGATTATTGCTTCCGAATGAATGAATTTGAATGAATGAATTCGAATGAATGAATTTGAATGAATGAATTTTTCAGTAAAAATTTGTCTGCCTAGCTTACGACCACGTTTGTGCTGTTGGTGAGTGCACTTCCCGTTTTCACTGAGGCCACCGTTTGCGCAGTCGACACTCCAGCGTGAAAACAAACATGGCGGAGCTGATCATATTTTCAAGCGGGGACTGGTACAAAAGGCGACGAAACCCAATCAAAAAGACAACAGATGTTGGCCGTTCGGACGATTCGGACTAGTTCAGGATACGTTTTATCGGAAAATGCATGGTAAGGAGCAACTAAATCATTGTTTATACGATTCGGGCTTCTACACGACGATGGTGGCTAGTATGTACGTGGGACCTAATGACAGTATCATTAGGTCCCTGCTGGGGCTAAGCGTCTCCCTTCCCTCAACGCTATGCCGCGGGATATCCCGTGTGTAATGCAGGTAGATAAACACCGTCGGAAACAGACCATAAAATTATATTCACTCGCCCCAAATCCCCACTATCGTAACATATGGTCCTATCGGTTTAGAATGCCACCAATATTAGAAGTTACAAACACTTACTTGCACTCGAAATGCGGCAGAGAACAGAATGTATCCAGACCCACGAAGCTGGCTGCCATGTCATTTTCTTGTCTTCTCGAGTTCGCTGACAAGGTACGAGTCTTAACAAGACAAGGGGTGCACTCCAGAGATTCTACATTTCGGCAAGGAATAGACCATGGGTCTGCTTTTCGGTCACCAATTGCTATGAAGCTGTGGAGGACAACCAATAGTTGTTACAAGACTCGTACCTTGTCAGCGAACTCGAGAAGACAAGAAAATGACATGGCAGCCAGCTTCGTGGGTCTGGATACATTCTGTTCTCTGCCGCATTTCGAGAGCAAGTAAGTGTTTGTAACTTCTAATATTGGTGGCATTCTAAACCGACAGGACCATATGTTACGATAGTGGGGATTTGGGGCGAGTGAATGTCATTTTATGGTCTGTTTCCGACGGTGTTTATCTACCTGAATTACACACGGGATATCCCGCAGCATAGCGTTGAGGGAAGGGAGACGCTATGAATCTTAGCTATTGTAACGTGTACGAGCAGGACCAGTCGTGGTGTTTACGAGAAAACGAATCAATAACCGGGATTGCCCACTGGCATTCTGGCCGTCACCGTCGTTAACCCCTTCACTAGTAGAGATCCGGGGCTCGAAGAGATGATCACAACCCTACAAGGATGACTGACGCTAATGTAAAGGTCTATTATGGTATATTCTGCACAAATAGTATACGCGGTTATAAATAATAGCGTAGAACCGTGTGGCTTAGACAGAATGTCTAAGGAGATGTAACGTTATGATATTTACAGATATGTACAGACACTAGGAGTGTGTATGCAAATAAACTTGATGTATATATACACGTGATGTGAGAGGGTGTGTGCACATAAAGTTAATGAACACACACACCCGGTATGTGCACACCAGGTTAACGGATACGTACCCCTGAGAGAGTGTGTGCACACCAGGTTAACGGATACGTACCCCTGAGAGAGTGTGTGCATATAAGGTTAACAGATACGTACCCCTGAGAGAGTGGGTGCATATAAGGTTAACGGATACGTACCCCTGAGAGAGTGTGTGCATATAAGGTTAACAGATACGTACCCCTGAGAGAGTGGGTGCATATAAGGTTAACGGATACGTACCCCTGAGAGAGTGTGTGCATATAAGGTTAACGATACGTACCCCTAATGTATATGTGGACAATAGAAGAGTGTGTGCACTTAAGCTTGATGTTATATGTCAAATAACATAAGGGGGTGTATGCATATAGTTTTATAGTTATATGTAGTGCTTTAAATTGGTATGGGCACGCGATAAGGGCGGCCTGGTTGCTGGCCCTTCTCTTCTGGGTACAAGGGCGGCCTGGCTGCTGGCCCTTCTCTTCCGTCGTTGGAACGTTATGGATGTAACGCTCTCTCAAGGTATGGCACCCAGTCGTTGGAGCCTCCCCACGGGTGTGGCAGCCCGTCGTCTTCTTCACCCCAAGTCGTAGGAACGTTACGCCTGTAACGCTCTCTCCAGAGATGACACCCAGTCGTTGGAACATTATGGCTGTAACGCTCTCTCAATATATACCCCCAGTCGTTGGAGCCTCCCCACGGATGTGGCAGCCCGTCGTCTTCTTCACCCTCAAGTCGTCGGAGCCTGACCCTAACTTGTCAGCTCACCAGTCTGCTTCCCGCACAGGTAAGTATAGCACGGCGTCTCAACCCTTCCGGCTGCTGCGACCCGTCTATAGGCACGGCCTGTGACTGCACAACCTCACGATGACCCCTTAGGTAAGAACCACGTACAGCTCGCTCTCCGTGGCCATCAGGACAACTACTTGAGTATATAGCGTGCTATTATTTCATCTGGTACCGTTATAGCACCATTTCTGTATGTAGACTGTCGATGCCGACCCTCTGCGACCCTCTGCGACCCGGTCGCAAGCCTCTGCGACCTTTGGCGACCCGGTCGCAGGTCTGTAGATTTCACGTTTAATCGCCGTTTCTCGGGAGGAGAAGTCTGTCTGGGCTGTGCCTTGTCTTTTCTTTACTGTCTGTAACTTGTATCTTGTCTTTGACCCTGTCTGTTCTTTACTGGCTGTAATCTGTGCCTTGGCTTGACTGTACAGTCTGTAAGTCTTGTTACCACTTTTACATCGGTAAAACGAAGCCCGCCTGCACCGTATCTTGCCTTTGCTGTGTGGTCTGGGATCTGTATGTCTTGACTTTTACTGTATTGTCTGTGCTCTGTGTATCTTTCATTATTGACTGTGCAATCTGTGATCTGGCCGCTCGGCTCCCTGACGTGCACGATTTACCGACGTTTCTCGATGAAAGCAGCTCGCCCGCTCTGTGTAACTGTCGGCGACCTTTCTTGCCCCCAAAGCGCCCGGCCCAGTTTATCGATGTTTCCCGACGAAAACGGCTCGCCCGCCTGTGCCTTGACTTGCACCGCCCGGCTGTAATAACTGCGACCGTTTCCGTCCCGTATAGCGTTGCACGGCCGTCTGCGCCGAATAAACAGGCTACACGATACGTCGTTGGATTATGGCAGGGGGAAACTTGGCTGATTTATCTCTGTATTTAGTGCAGTTGCATATTTCCGGGGGTGGAGGGAATCCCTAACTATTGTCATATACCGCTTCACGGTCAACAAGATCGACACATAAATATTGCGACTTTAGTCCCAGTGCAGCGGGATTAGCACAGCAATAATGTCGAAATTATCAACCTACTGGTAGAGACCTAAAAGCCTTATTTTATACTGAAGTTAGACCATGCAAGTTGCCTGAATGTGCTACGGGCAAACACATGTCTCATTACAGTATTATAAAATACCCCACAACTATACTAGACACGCCACGCTGTCGTGTTTCCTAAACTATAGCATAACCACAAACACGTTTCCACACCGAAAATGCGAGCTGGCAAATTCTCATTGGATTGGCGTATTTTTACAGGTTACACTAGCTACAGGATTGTACAAGCTTTCAGACTCCCAGGCCAAAACAACTGCATTTACGGCCCAATCGTAAATTGCGCCAAAATCGAAAGTTACAGGCTGTACCTGGACGTGCTTCCTCCAGCTCTGTCTTTCTGGTCTCTCCACGGTTGGAATGTCAGCTCGAGTTTATATAGCCGGTGCCACTCTCCACCAACCGGAGACGTTTCGTCCGCCAGGAAAGATCGTCTTCCACCGAAATTACAGTTCATAGTCCATAAATGGGAATGACATCCCAATCCATAATTCGTAAAGAATGTTCCACATAAAGGGCAACACCTATCTCGCTCTGGTAAGCGATAAATACGGGGGAATGCATTTCCGACCACTGGCTCTTCCATCACGGGCTCTTCCACCCTTCCAGCGGTAACCCACCCCCTCCGATTCGAACAGTCCAATCACAAACGGTTAACCGTTACACTATGTATGCCCCTACGAACATTGTCATTTTTTTATCATACATGTATAAAATAACACAAACACTTACTGTAAATATCCCGATATGCTCACAAATTTCTTGGTTGTGTATCTTTCTATGAGAATTTTCTTTGTCCAACTTGAACAAGTTTGTGCGAACTCAAATGAACAGACAGCAGTGGCACTGACAATTAAATTTCAAATTTTTTCGCCACAACACTTCCTACTCGCTTACATCCCGATAATCATATGAAAACCTTAACACAGTCGTAGAAACGAAGCACGCCTTCAACAGATACATATAGATCATACGTTAATTTGCTATATTTTGTCCCCATAATTTTTATCCATCCGAGTATCTTCACTATAATTGTTATATATCCATGACAATAAAGAATTTATCTACCCATCTACTCCCAATCCCATACAGGAATCAACCATATGCCCGCACTACAGCAACCCTTTTGTGTTCTCCCTGACTAAGAGATTATACTAGTATTGATTTTGTATTCTATAAACTTTCTTAATAATACTTGTTTTGGATATGGAAGTTGTTTTCCAAATTTGAATAATATACTACTTGAGCCTGAATCTAATTACCCCCCCCCCACAAACACACACACATATCTATTCAGTAAAAACAAAACAACAAAACACTGTCGGTCTAGCCCTTAAATGTCATCATTTGTTATACCGTATAATGCTCTTACCGGTAACCTGAGACAGCTTGACATCATGACAGCCTAGGTATCGTATACAAAAATGTTGAATACAGGCAACGACAATTGCACCTGACATAATACTGCAAATATGTGTTTTATGGAATTTGAGCGATATGCAAGAGGTGGGAAAAATTGAAGACGTCTGGCGATTAAAAAGCAACCATATGACTCTACAGGAAAGCAATCCCCGACACTCAACATTCAGACCCGAGAATACAGTGGATTCTCGGACGTAGCCTTAGTATCTCAACCGCGCTTTTATAGGAGCTTGTGACGAAAATGTCCATGCCCTGGAGAATGTCACTTTCGTTCTACGCTGACATTCTGAATAGCATTGTGAATGGACCGACAATGGTGGATATTCGACTTACCTGTATTAACTGCGCTGAAACTTTCAGCGAGGGACGTGTAAATATCCGTGGCACGAATCTTGCATCGAAACCGGGCGAGAGAAGTCAAATTCTGCTGATCTGACACAAAATCCAATACCGCCTGAGTCTACACTTTTGCTATATGGAGGCTGCCATGTTTGTGCGCGCAAAGGATTTTGGGAGCCAGAGACTATTTAAGACGCAGAGCATGGACGTTCGGCATTCTGGCTCAGACAATCGAAAGGTAAACATCGTGCAGGAGAGCAAGGAGGTAGGATCGCCGCAAATGTGCCGAAAGTGCCGAATCGATTGCCGAAACAGCGCCGAACCATCCGGGTTGAAAAGCCTAGAGCTGAGCCAAAGCTTTCGAATAATAGATACTAACACGCACATTATCTGAGGACGAGAAGA
Organism: Hanleya hanleyi; assembly: GCA_036873755.1. NCBI lineage: Eukaryota > Metazoa > Mollusca > Polyplacophora > Lepidopleurida > Hanleyidae > Hanleya > Hanleya hanleyi. The sequence goes on from JAVTVY010050392.1 coordinate 221,948, forward strand.
ACCGTCAGTCGGGAATAAGATACTAAAACGCACAGTATCTGAGGACGAGAAGTCCACAGCGGTCTACACGTTTGCAGTAGTTATTTATTCAGCATGCATTGTGCATTAAATTCTAACTTATAACTGTACCGTTTGGACGATATCAACTGGGAATACAGAGCAACAAATATCCCACACATACCATTCAGCATGTATCATGTGTATTACACATTAAAGTCTGGTATTTTGTCCGCGTCTAACGTTTTGCTTCTGCAATAGGTGGTTACCTGTTTATTAGCCAGTGGCATTCGTACAAAGGAACAGGTTCAGCTTAGTTCTCTACCTGAACACCGGGCCGAAGTACTTTGCCGCAGTACTCGGTTAATAGCAAATTATCACCGCTGGCGTTGGCTATGTATTTTACATGATTACACATATCTACTCACATACACCAGATCATCGGCCTTCGGGACGAGATCTGCACGTACAGCTCACACTAGTTTGCACTTCAACACAGAATAGAATAGAATAGAATAGAATAGAATAGATTTATTTGCATAAATATGCCCGGGTGGGCTAAAAGCACACCATATTATATAAAAAAAACAAAAACAAACAAACATAGCGTACACGCCCAAAACTAAAGTGTTGAAACTCACTCGCAAAGCGCCGAAACAACCCCTCAAGTGTGTCCAGAGGGACAACACTTAGAGAGCAGTCCCCGTGGACACACCTAAAGGGTCACTCCAACACATTACGAGCAAGCCTGAACACCCCAGCCCTAAGCGTGTACTAATGAACAATATACAAATTTGGGTTCCCCTGAGCTTGTTGCTTTATACTAAATACGAAGGGGGCATGTTGTTGGTCAACTAAATACGAGCCATCAAGCATGAACAGATGCTACCCAGATACACTAGATGCTGCATCCGGGGAACATCCATTCATATCCAACGGTCGTACCCAATCGACCAGCACCAAGCTCCCATAGGCGAGTAATTATCAGGTATAAAACTGCATGGTGGCAGGAGAGATCAGACATACATGGATAATGAGGGGATTGATGCGCTCTAAGCAATAAATATGCTATAACAATTGGAAACAATCATATATATACTTCGCAACTGCTTCCATCACCCATTGATTTGTCGACGACAGTATGTCACGAATCGTGAGGTTATTTGCATCATATTTTATAAATGGGCATATAATGTCCAAAAGACACTGTCGCTCTTTAGCGAATCTTGAGCATTCCAACAGGAAGTGAGTTTCATTATCAACAATTTTACAATGTTCACATACTCGGTCATCTCTGGGAATTCCATGATAGCGCCCTCTTTCTATCTGTAGTAAGAGAGATTAGCAGATTAACACAGATTAGCATTCGAGGTTACGACCGACAATTGCGTGCGTCGTATACCCTCACTCAACTTACCCCCATGGGTCGTACACAGGCTTCGGTTAGGTGCGATCAATAACATATACTCGCTTACATACAAGATCGTCGGCCTTCGGGACGGAATAGATCTAATCACACTGACCTACACTAGTTACTCACAGGCCACAGCTAGGGGTGACTGATAACACAAGCTTACATCCACTGTACATATCTACACTGCCGCAGGGCTCGAATTATGCCTTGCCGCAAGGTTTGAATGCTATTTACATTTCATTGATAGTAATTGACATTACACTGTAAGGTAATAATACGACCTCGAGACCAGGGAATTATTACCCCATATATATGCAGACAATCTGAGCCTATTAACCCGTCCTTGCGTGAACGCTGTAGACGGGCCGCCGCCGAAGTCTTGTTTCCGAAGACGTGAAGTCTGCTGCGCCGAGAGGGATCGCCGCCGAAGTCGGGTCGCCGAAGGTCTGCTGAGCCAAAAGGGGCTGCCGCCGAAGACGCTGAGGTGTGCCGCACGGGCCGACGCCGCCGAAGGGCTACTGCTAGGAGAGGCAGCGATACGGAGAGGATTATAGGGACGATTAATAACGCTTAGATGAACTGGGCTGTGTAACCTGAGACACGGTAGACGCTCCATACAGTCCGGGGCTACGCCTACGACCGAAGAGAAACCAGAGACGCCGTACCAAACCACGACGAAAGCCAGTCTGGACTGGGCAGTGACGCGTCATAGATAGGGTCTCTTGTACATATTGTAAAAAACTCATCTTTCTCTTCAAGATAAAGATAACACTTAACGATAACTACCTCTAGAGTAGGGATCTTTATTACAGGTATTGTGCGCGTACAGAGTTGTGTACATAGCAGAATACAATATTATCACTTTATTATTGCCTTGGTTGTTTCTACAGGTCCCCCCCCCCCTCCCATCCTACATATACCTCCTCGATCCCGCTGGCCAATTCCAGTCATACGAGACTGCGTTCACATCAGCCTGACAAATTGTCACAGGGGCCTGAGACCAGGCCGCCTCAAGTCTCGTGTACATAGACGTTTTCTGACCGCTCGAACGTCACACAGCTGTTCATGTGGAGACTATGAAGTATCCACACAGCCCCTAGCACCGGCTTAAGCGGAATTAGATACGTTAGCTCGACAGCTGTGATGACAGATCGGCTCAGACAACTCATCTGATGTTAATAGATGAGCATCATGTACGTCTGAGTAAACGCCTTGACATGGGGTAACCTGGTAAATGCAAGATACCAAGAAAAACTAACCTGTAAAATTTGACGTCGTCCCCACCGAAACAATACACCTACTACATACAAGTCTCTCAATGCTACCTCTCAGAAGGAGAAGAATCCGTAAGAGGGAGATTCATAGCAAATCCATACATAAACTGTCAGAAGTATCTGTTAAAATGTCAAAGTGAAGCAAAAGGTGAAACAAAACTCACCAGTACCTCAAATTCAACCAGACAGATCCAGCAGGGCTAGCTAGCCTCTTTTTTCCTTCTTTCCATGTAGACTAAATAAGGCAGCTCACAGTTTGTTCTTTTAGATTTGAGTTACTTTGAAGCTCATAACAATTTCGATGAAGTTAAATCCAGCGGACATTCTTGTTAAGAACTTATAAAGGTACCCAAACTGAAACCGAGGAGCTGAAACCAACGATGCTCACCAATGAGCAGAATCTTGGATACCCCACCAGCTGGGTATGTCGGAGACCATCTCCAGCCATGGCATCGACTGTAGTGCTTACCTCATAACCCTGTGAGAATATCATAAATACAATGAAGATATATTACATGAGCAGTGTGACTAACGTCACAGGACCTACGAAGTACAGTAGGCATTAGGACTCGAATGCGAACTGAACTCTTGGAAATCCCCACCCCCAGTTGAAATCCTGCCTATATTAAGATGGGCACCGCCCAAGTCAGAATCGCCAGTGATTTTCATCAAAAATCACCAGAAATTTTCATCAAAAGTAGGTCAGCTCAGAACTTGTTGGTAACAGTCTCCTAATGCGCCTTCATTCCAAAATAAATAACGATCGCCGATTTAATTTTACAATTTTTTAATTAAAGGAAACATATTGAATAATATAGGTTCAGTAGATTTCAAGCTTTACGTGTGAAAATACATTTACATCTCTTTAATGGTTTCAGTGCCCTTGTACAGGATCAAAACAACTTTTTGAATCACATTATTTTCCCAACAATACAACAAATTTATATATATAGTACTATAGTAGAAAGGTAGCATTTATGTAGTTTACGGTAATTCAACTCAAGACCAACACCTTCTATGCACAAGATAATAATGATTCTATGTCATTCTCCTGAGCATAACCGGTACAAAGACGAATAAATAGCGTCTCTACATCACGTTGTTATCTAGATATATGACACAACACATTTTGGGTATCGGCAATCTGATGAATGTACTATTCCGGTGTTCTTGATTCACATTATACTCTATGGCGGTTGATCGGTGATTTTCTTCATTGATAAACGTTAAACCACCTCAGCCTCGTTGTGTGAATCGGAATTGCATTGCTGTGACACACCAACACACTCCGTGGCAGTGATTCTGTATCCCCTAATCAAGGAATCAAAATGGATCAAGATTAGAAATGACAAGAGAAATTTAGACATATTTTGTTTACACATGTAATCTTTTGTTCAAATTATATCCAAGTGTGATATATAGTCAATATTCAAGAGGTACAAAAAAAAACCAAAGTATGTCCTCATATTTTCACATCCATGCCAAGAAATACTGCATTGAAAAGGGTCCATTTAGCCTACTCTGTTTTATCGCTCTAATCAGCAAATGGCGGGGTCATATTTCTGCTGTCAAAATTGTATTTCCCTCCAAAGTCTTAACCCTTGAATCCAAGTCACACACTCTCTGATGCAAAGTAATGATTGTCCTAACTATCCGATTAGCACATTATAAACATGTCTTTGGTCATAGTGTACATATCATAACTCACATCAATGTTTTCTGCTATATTATTTCAATGATATCGTTTAACAATTTAAGTTATGGAAACAGCGCTGATTGTTTGAGGGTATATGCAGTAGCCCTATGCTGTCGGGCAATTGTGGAATTGTCCCAGATGCACGTTAAGATTAACCTCAGTAATAGGGCCATGTGGCATACAGTGGAATGTGGATCAATGACAGGGTATTTTTAGCCGGACAGGACTCGGTGGTGGTAACTGATACTCATTAAATGCGATAAAACGCTGGAGCAAAACGGACCACAGTTTTCTTGGCATGATGATCAAAGTTACTTTATCTAGTTAAATTCTACCCAAAGAAAATAAATTAAGACCCTTTAAACAGTCGTCATGGCTTTGTTTCACCCTCAGTAAACTTTTATCATTGTTGCCTATTGAATTGGGACCTGATTGGGTAGAAACCTTGGCGGCCATCTTTAATTTTATGCAAAATGGATAATGATCCATATCTCGGAAACCATTCGACTGTTCAATACGAAAGTTGGTATACATCATCGATACATCAAGCAACTTTCAATGAATTACCAAACCGGCTTTTCTGATTAGCTGGAAATCCTGGAGGCCATCTTTAATTTATGCAAAATCGATAATGATAAATATCTCTGTTACCATTCACTTGTTTATGCAAGTTGGTATACATCATCGATACATCCCGATACTTTGAATCGGGACCTGATTGACCGAAAACCTTGGCGGCCATCCTTAATTTATGCAAAAACTTTAATGATATATATCTCTGATACCATTTAAGTGTTCTATACCAAACTTGGTATACAGCATCGATGTATCAAGAAACTTGCAATGAATAACCACATCAGTTCCTCTGAGTGGAGGGAAGGATGGGCGGCCATCTTTAATTTATGCAAAATCATTAGTGATCTCGTTCTCTGATACCGTTCAAGTGCTCAATGTAAAATTTGGTATACATCATTGATGCATCAAGAGACTTATGACAAATGACAGTTCTGGTTTATCTGATTGGGCAGAAACCTTGGTGGCCATCTTTAATTTATGCAAACTTTTTAATGATGTATATCTCTGATACCATTTCAGTGTTCTATACGAAACTTGGTATACAACATCAATGTATCAAGAGACTTTCAATGAATAACCACATCAGTTTCTCTGAGTGGCGGGAATGATGGGCGGCCATCTTTAATTTATGCGAAATCATTAATGATCTTTATGTCTGATACCGTTCAAATGCTCGATGTAAAATTTGGTATACATCATTGATGCATCAAGAAACTTATGTAATGAGCCGGTTTCTCTGATTGAATGGAAACCTTAGGGGTCATTTCTAATTGCAAATTTTTTGATAATCTGTATATTTATGACTTGACTGCTTGGTGTTCCTGACATCTTGGTTCAAATTGAATACAGTATGAATGTACCCAGAGCCGAGGGGTTTTCAGATGCGTAGCTTCGTATCATCCCTTGGGAAAAAAATTGCTCGAAGGTTATTGTCGTCGTCAGCGTCGTCAGTCTGTCCGTCTTTCAGCCTGTAAAAACGATATCTCCCAGAAGGATTGGATCCCAGTTGACTGAACTTGGCCTATTTTTTGATGGTCATATAATGTTTATTTGATATAACATGAAGAAATATAGATAGGCTTTACAAATTAATACTATGTGTACATCTGGCGAAGGTGCAGAGGTGTTTAGTACTATATTATTTAGTACTATATTTCATGAAAGATTATATCTGCATTGCCCAAATTTATACCACTTATGGCTGGACCTAAAGTCTATTGAAGAATATCACTGACCTTGGCCTATTTTTAAAAGGTCATATTCTATACGCCAATCCTAAGATCTCCAAATTCATGTTACATATGCATTTAAGTTAGAATTGACCTGAACATTGTTGAAGATGACTGACCTTGATCTATATTTCCAAGATAAAATTACTGTATTTGATTATGAGCTATATAGAAGAGAGTATATTTAGAGCTAAGAAATCGGTCATGCTCTACCACAACCTCCGTGCAACATTTTTCCCATTCATTAATTCCTTGGCAAAAGCTGAACTACAGTCAACCCTACTAGATCACATTTTTGTTAAATTTGTTCTGAAAACACACAGATGATATTATAAAATGCATGATTGCTGGGTGTAGACAATAACTGATAGCCGACGGGGACTGAAGCCCAACGGGTTATTTTTGAAGTATGTTATCACACTCCTAAAAATTAGCTGATGCGTCTGTAAACCAGCACTCGTCAAATGTAAGCCTCCTAATAATATAACTTGGATGAGTGGGACAGCACACTTCTTAATATGGTTTTTTTCTTCAAATTAATTTTTGGAGTATGATTTCCAGCACTCTTTCTCGCCAATTCAAAAAAAAGAAAGACCTGGAATGGGTGATATATATCAGAGTGTGGGGTGAAATCATTTATCTTTTCGGTTAGAATAAATCATTGTTTCATAACCAGGGTCATGGTATGACGCTATTATTATATATTTAAAGAAACATACACCTTTGGTAAATATATAGAAGAAAGATGGATATATATTATAGATACGCTTGGCAATAATCAGGTAGACTAAGATATCACAGGCTAAAAATTCACCTTACCATTTTACGGTAATCCACAACGTGTCCAAACAAAGTGGACATAGTGGTATTATTTTACCAGCAATATTCGTCCAACCATTCAGTATATTTTTTATATAGTATATGGTACTTTATGTGAGTCTCAAATACTATTCCCATAGTGGAATAGCTAGCTTCTATATAGGTCTGGGTAATTCAATGGAAGGTCAGCCACAGGAACCAAAATGTGGTCGACGGCTATCTACTGAATGCAGGGTGTGAAACTCATATTCAAATCTACACCCTCAGTATACCTAATTTCGACACTAAATTTATATTGTCTATCATATATGTTTATAACACAGGGATACATATTTGAGTGTGGCCAGCCCCATCTCACCCCCTGTGACCTCATCCAAAATAGTTTGTCACTATCCTGAGCAAAACCTTTAAAATGCCTATAAATGTATATCTATATCAAGCAGTTATCGAATTATGGGACAACACAATTTAGACGATGGCTATATGCTGATTGTAGGATTTGTCATCGTAGAAACATGCGCTGAATACATGACAGGAACCATAGTTGTGATAATATTTTATCCTCTCACGCCACCGTCTCTATATTGTACTCATACAAGTATTTATGACCACAGTTAGATTTTGTAAATATGTGCACTGTTGAAAATCACCTGTTGAACGATTTTGTCTACTTGTCTTTTAATGTGTTCTGAATTGCCCTTCTTCTTTATTCTATGTAGATGTTAGTGGATACTTTAGTTTTGGGGAGTTCCTCTCACACCGTCTAATCGGGTAACAAATATTACCTATTTCTTCATATTTCAGATTGTGCAAAACGAAAACATACAGCTGCTTTAAGTAGCACATCTTCAGTCGATGTTTATGGTGAGCAGAATACTTCCCCATATATAGAGCAAGTATTGTCTGTATCTCGCAAACTATCTCAAATATTGCCTTCGTGTGGGGGGAGGGGTATAGCGCGAGGGGAGATACACCCTGGGGGACCATCTCCGCCCCCCCCCCTTGCAGAAAAGTATATGGAGATGGTTCATGAAAGAAACATGCAGTAATTGATTATGTATGTCACACACCTTTTGTTCTGAGTTTCCATAAATGTGTGATATAAGTCGAGGTTTGGCAAAAGCGAGTCAAATATGATAAAGGTGAGAGAGAAAACGACACTGATACGCGTGAGATATTTTGAAGTATTAATAATCAGCGTAGTGAATAATGAATAAGAGCCATGCGTTTTGCTCGATATTATTTATTAAACCAACACATGGAGTTCAATCAGTCCCTCATTACAGCTTACACCGGGAAATATCATGATTGGTACAATGAGCTCTTCCAATCAAAATATAGCATTTTGAGAGTATACTGTTTCTGAATTACCCCGGCTTGCTGTTTGAGTTTATGTTGCTTGAATTTGCAGAATTGTATCACACTGTATCGCATTGATATGTGGATAATTTGTGGAATTGGACATTTCACAACTACTACTGGCACTGCTGTATATATTTAACTGATAATTTACTGTATTATTCCTGATTTTATTGAATTAAAATATCAAATAAATCACAATTTGTAAAGTCTACATAACTAACGATATAGCTCATAGCCCACATCCAGTGGACAATGCGAAATATCCCACATAACTTTCATCACCTAGTCACACTGCAAGGCATTGATACTTATGAAGGCAACATCACAAAGACAACATGTAGGTCGGAATGAAAGAGTCTCTGGCGTTGCGTATGAGCGTTTAACTTGGGCGATTTTGAGCATGCGCTATGAACAGTGATATCTGGCGGGGGATAATGTCAAAATATTAACTGAAAGTTCTGTAATTATTGATCAATCTCTACTTGTATTATTAGATCTAGATGCTGATCTTAGTGGTGAAGAGGTGGATATTACAAATGGCCAAAAAATACAATCTCAACCAACTATTAAACTGAAAGGTGAGTTAACTGAGGATGTTGACATTTTTGAAGATATATATTGTGCAAATAAATGTGATTTTGCATGGAAAAAGCTACCAGATATGTATAGCCGTGCATTTTCAAGCAAAAGTATTTCTACTTAGAAAAATTTCTTCCTCACCTGCTTTAATGATTGGCTACACCCAATCTGATTAAAATTTAATCCTTTCTGCTCCCCATTCGGATATATCGCTGTAGGCGACCTATACAATTGGAGAGCATAGCCTGAATATTAACATAGATTGGGTTACACTTGCCTGCAAATAAATTCCTATGCCTTCGGCTTTGTACATAATGCTGACATAACATCTATAGATGGCTCATGATGGAGCCGAGGGTGATGGTACATATTAAATTTAGGATACAAACTACTGTTACAAGCGTCTGGTCCCTCATTCATAATTTAGCCGCCGTCCATTAGAGAATATCCGCGTCCATTATCCTGGGGTAAATCTATCCATAAAAAGGCACATTCATCTGAGGTCGTCAATTTTTAAGCAGATAATTTCTTCTCCACATGTAACATTGTACAGAAATATACATATAGAAAAAAAAACAGACAGGAAGAAACTGAAAATCATAAGCATGGGAAATGGTTTTGAGTAAAATGTGCTGGACCTTGGACCCAGATCAATTCACCCAATCGTATATTCCCATAACATGCTTTATTAACAACTGTCTGCGTCTTGTCATATTCAGCCCACACTTCACAGAATGTTGGAGCCCAAAAGCAAATTAGCCAAATACAGCGTCCAGCGACCCAGAATTCATCTGGTAGGTAAAATAATAAGACATATAGCGGTAGCTGCAATAGTGCCAATATACGAACTGAATATTATAATAGTTACTTGTTCGTGCTTTTGTGCCTGTGTGAGTAATTCCACCAAATCGAAACACACTTCAGTGAAGTGTTCACGATTGATACAGTTGCCCAGTTTCTCTGGTTGTAATTGTTATATCTATTGGGCATGTACACATAATGTCATGAATTGTATTGACTTAGTATTTCCACTCAGAAATACGCGAGAAATCAGCATAGTTAAGACTTTGGAGTGTCAATAGGACCAACATTGGGCCCCGTATCTCTGTGACCGGTACCGGTACTTCCCAGTCTTCAGGCTTATATCTTTCATCTGAATGGCACGAATGATTTCAGTCCACCTTTTATCAAGATGTAGAAGGAAGAGAAGACATGGTTCCATGATCTTCGATTGATTAATGTTTTGAATTAGCATTTGACTAGCAAGTGATCGAAAGTGAATGAATGGAAAAGATTGTACTTCTGCTGGCTTGTAATCATATATGATGGGCTGCGACAACCATTTCATTCCCTCCCGGCCAAAATTGGCCCTTGTGGTCATTATGATATCCCATAATGTTGTGATTATATATGTCTTTCTGACTCAAGAAGGGCTATGTCTAGGAACAACAAAACTTGAAATAAGGTGCCAAAAAAAACGAAGGATTTTGCATTCATGAACAAAGGTGTCAGTTTTACCTATCGAGCAATTTTTCAGGGAGGATATTGTCATCGGCGAGTTCGCCTGTCTCTCCGTCTGTCTGTTCGCCTTTCTTGTGGACACGATATCTCAATAACGAAAACGACAGACCTTCACCTATGTTGACCACGGTTAAATTTTAGTGTTTACAATATTTTTGAAGGATCGTGGTCATAAACTGTTTATGATATAACACGAAGGAATATAGATATATGTAGGCTTTCCAAATGAATACAATGTGTAGATCTGGCGATGGTCCAGAAGTGTACTAAGATGACTGACCTTGACCCAATTGGACAGACACTATTCAGAATGATATTTCGACATTTTATCAACACTACCGCTGAATGGCCCGCTTCGCGGGCATGTAGGTCACTATGTAATTCATATTCACGAATAAAGTTCAAAGATTTAATGTTTTATAATTATGATACCACGCGAACGTGTGATAATACATGAGCAGCTCTTCAATGCCCTACGTGACCCTTGCCCATCACAAAATAAAATTTCTGGCACTCCGATTCTTGACAGTTGTCCGATGAGATACGAATTGTGACTGCACGCCCAGTGATTCCTGAGTTAGGAATGGAGTCATTCGTTTTTACCCCTCGGCCAATTTTGGCCATGGGGTATTGTCGTCGTCTTGTACGTCCGTCTGTCCGTACGTCCGTCCGTCCGAACGTCCGGACGTACGTCCGGACGTGAGCGAGATAGCCGGAAAACGGCTCCACTGAAAAATTCCAAATTTGGTATGCTTATTTACCTAGTCAAGGACCAGAAGCCTATTGAATTGGGACCTGATTGGGTGGAAACCTTGGCGGCCATCTTTAATTTTATGTAAAATGGATAATGATCCATATCTCGGAAACCATTCGACTGTTCAATACGAAAGTTGGTATACATCATCGATACATCAAGCAACTTTCAATGAATTACCAAACCGGCTTTTCTGATTAGCTGGAAATCCTGGAGGCCATCTTTAATTTATGCAAAATCGATAATGATAAATATCTCTGTTACCATTCACTTGTTTATGCAAGTTGGTATACATCATCGATACATCCCGATACTTTGAATCGGGACCTGATTGACCGAAAACCTTGGCGGCCATCCTTAATTTATGCAAAAACTTTAATGATATATATCTCTGATACCATTTAAGTGTTCTATACCAAACTTGGTATACAGCATCGATGTATCAAGAAACTTGCAATGAATAACCACATCAGTTCCTCTGAGTGGAGGGAAGGATGGGCGGCCATCTTTAATTTATGCAAAATCATTAGTGATCTCGTTCTCTGATACCGTTCAAGTGCTCAATGTAAAATTTGGTATACATCATTGATGCATCAAGAGACTTATGACAAATGACAGTTCTGGTTTATCTGATTGGGCAGAAACCTTGGTGGCCATCTTTAATTTATGCAAACTTTTTAATGATGTATATCTCTGATACCATTTCAGTGTTCTATACGAAACTTGGTATACAGCATCAATGTATCAAGAGACTTTCAATGAATAACCACATCAGTTTCTCTGAGTGGCGGGAATGATGGGCGGCCATCTTTAATTTATGCGAAATCATTAATGATCTTTATGTCTGATACCGTTCAAATGCTCGATGTAAAATTTGGTATACATCATTGATGCATCAAGAAACTTATGTAATGAGCCGGTTTCTCTGATTGAATGGAAACCTTAGGGGTCATTTCTAATTGCAAATTTTTTGATAATCTGTATATTTATGACTTGACTGCTTGGTGTTCCTGACATCTTGGTTCAAATTGAATACAGTATGAATGTACCCAGAGCCGAGGGGTTTTCAGATGCGTAGCTTCGTATCATCCCTTGGGAAAAAATTTGCTCGAAGGTTATTGTCGTCGTCAGCGTCGTCAGTCTGTCCGTCTTTCAGCCTGTGAAAACGATATCTCCCAGAAGGATTGGATCCCAGTTGACTGAACTTGGCCTATTTTTTGATGGTCATATAATGTTTATTTGATATAACATGAAGAAATATAGATAGGCTTTACAAATTAATACTATGTGTACATCTGGCGAAGGTGCAGAGGTGTTTAGTACTATATTATTTAGTACTATATTTCATGAAAGATTATATCTGCATTGCCCAAATTTATACCACTTATGGCTGGACCTAAAGTCTATTGAAGAATATCACTGACCTTGGCCTATTTTTAAAAGGTCATATTCTATACGCCAATCCTAAGATCTCCAAATTCATGTTACATATGCATTTAAGTTAGAATTGACCTGAACATTGTTGAAGATGACTGACCTTGATCTATATTTCCAAGATAAAATTACTGTATTTGATTATGAGCTATATAGAAGAGAGTATATTTAGAGCTAAGAAATCGGTCATGCTCTACCACAACCTCCGTGCAACATTTTTCCCATTCATTAATTCCTTGGCAAAAGCTGAACTACAGTCAACCCTACTAGATCACATTTTTGTTAAATTTGTTCTGAAAACACACAGATGATATTATAAAATGCATGATTGCTGGGTGTAGACAATAACTGATAGCCGACGGGGACTGAAGCCCAACGGGTTATTTTTGAAGTATGTTATCACACTCCTAAAAATTAGCTGATGCGTCTGTAAAACAGCACTCGTCAAATGTAAGCCTCCTAATAATATAACTTGGATGAGTGGGACAGCACACTTCTTAATATGGTTTTTTTCTTCAAATTTTTGGAGTATGATTTCCAGCACTCTTTCTCGCCAATTCAAAAAAAAGAAAGACCTGGAATGGGTGATATATATCAGAGTGTGGGGTGAAATCATTTATCTTTTCGGTTAGAATAAATCATTGTTTCATAACCAGGGTCATGGTATGACGCTATTATTATATATTTAAAGAAACATACACCTTTGGTAAATATATAGAAGAAAGATGGATATATATTATAGATACGCTTGGCAATAATCAGGTAGACTAAGATATCACAGGCTAAAAATTCACCTTACCATTTTACGGTAATCCACAACGTGTCCAAACAAAGTGGACATAGTGGTATTATTTTACCAGCAATATTCGTCCAACCATTCAGTATATTTTTTATATAGTATATGGTACTTTATGTGAGTCTCAAATACTATTCCCATAGTGGAATAGCTAGCTTCTATATAGGTCAGGGTAATTCAATGGAAGGTCAGCCACAGGAACCAAAATGTGGTCGACGGCTATCTACTGAATGCAGGGTGTGAAACTCATATTCAAATCTACACCCTCAGTATACCTAATTTCGACACTAAATTTATATTGTCTATCATATATGTTTATAACACAGGGATACATATTTGAGTGTGGCCAGCCCCATCTCACCCCCTGTGACCTCATCCAAAATAGTTTGTCACTATCCTGAGCAAAACCTTTAAAATGCCTATAAATGTATATCTATATCAAGCAGTTATCGAATTATGGGACAACACAATTTAGACGATGGCTATATGCTGATTGTAGGATTTGTCATCGTAGAAACATGCGCTGAATACATGACAGGAACCATAGTTGTGATAATATTTTATCCTCTCACGCCACCGTCTCTATATTGTACTCATACAAGTATTTATGACCACAGTTAGATTTTGTAAATATGTGCACTGTTGAAAATCACATGTTGAACGATTTTGTCTACTTGTCTTTTAATGTGTTCTGAATTGCCCTTCTTCTTTATTCTATGTAGATGTTAGTGGATACTTTAGTTTTGGGGAGTTCCTCTCACACCGTCTAATCGGGTAACAAATATTACCTATTTCTTCATATTTCAGATTGTGCAAAACGAAAACATACAGCTGCTTTAAGTAGCACATCTTCAGTCGATGTTTATGGTGAGCAGAATACTTCCCCATATATAGAGCAAGTATTGTCTGTATCTCGCAAACTATCTCAAATATTGCCTTCGTGTGGGGGGAGGGGTATAGCGCGAGGGGAGATACACCCTGGGGGACCATCTCCGCCCCCCCCCCCTTGCAGAAAAGTATATGGAGATGGTTCATGAAAGAAACATGCAGTAATTGATTATGTATGTCACACACCTTTTGTTCTGAGTTTCCATAAATGTGTGATATAAGTCGAGGTTTGGCAAAAGCGAGTCAAATATGATAAAGGTGAGAGAGAAAACGACACTGATACGCGTGAGATATTTTGAAGTATTAATAATCAGCGTAGTGAATAATGAATAAGAGCCATGCGTTTTGCTCGATATTATTTATTAAACCAACACATGGAGTTCAATCAGTCCCTCATTACAGCTTACACCGGGAAATATCATGATTGGTACAATGAGCTCTTCCAATCAAAATATAGCATTTTGAGAGTATACTGTTTCTGAATTACCCCGGCTTGCTGTTTGAGTTTATGTTGCTTGAATTTGCAGAATTGTATCACACTGTATCGCATTGATATGTGGATAATTTGTGGAATTGGACATTTCACAACTACTACTGGCACTGCTGTATATATTTAACTGATAATTTACTGTATTATTCCTGATTTTATTGAATTAAAATATCAAATAAATCACAATTTTTAAAGTCTACATAACTAACGATATAGCTCATAGCCCACATCCAGTGGACAATGCGAAATATCCCACATAACTTTCATCACCTAGTCACACTGCAAGGCATTGATACTTATGAAGGCAACATCACAAAGACAACATGTAGGTCGGAATGAAAGAGTCTCTGGCGTTGCGTATGAGCGTTTAACTTGGGCGATTTTGAGCATGCGCTATGAACAGTGATATCTGGCGGGGGATAATGTCAAAATATTAACTGAAAGTTCTGTAATTATTGATCAATCTCTACTTGTATTATTAGATCTAGAAGCTGATCTTAGTGGTGAAGAGGTGGATATTACAAATGGCCAAAAAATACAATCTCAACCAACTATTAAACTGAAAGGTGAGTTAACTGAGGATGTTGACATTTTTGAAGATATATATTGTGCAAATAAATGTGATTTTGCATGGAAAAAGCTACCAGATATGTATAGCCGTGCATTTTCAAGCAAAAGTATTTCTACTTAGAAAAATTTCTTCCTCACCTGCTTTAATGATTGGCTACACCCAATCTGATTAAAATTTAATCCTTTCTGCTCCCCATTCGGATATATCGCTGTAGGCGACCTATACAATTGGAGAGCATAGCCTGAATATTAACATAGATTGGGTTACACTTGCCTGCAAATAAATTCCTATGCCTTCGGCTTTGTACATAATGCTGACATAACATCTATAGATGGCTCATGATGGAGCCGAGGGTGATGGTACATATTAAATTTAGGATACAAACTACTGTTACAAGCGTCTGGTCCCTCATTCATAATTTAGCCGCCGTCCATTAGAGAATATCCGCGTCCATTATCCTGGGGTAAATCTATCCATAAAAAGGCACATTCATCTGAGGTCGTCAATGTTTAAGCAGATAATTTCTTCTCCACATGTAACATTGTACAGAAATATACATATAGAAAAAAAAACAGACAGGAAGAAACTGAAAATCATAAGCATGGGAAATGGTTTTGAGTAAAATGTGCTGGACCTTGGACCCAGATCAATTCACCCAATCGTATATTCCCATAACATGCTTTATTAACAACTGTCTGCGTCTTGTCATATTCAGCCCACACTTCACAGAATGTTGGAGCCCAAAAGCAAATTAGCCAAATACAGCGTCCAGCGACCCAGAATTCATCTGGTAGGTAAAATAATAAGACATATAGCGGTAGCTGCAATAGTGCCAATATACGAACTGAGTATTATAATAGTTACTTGTTCGTGCTTTTGTGCCTGTGTGAGTAATTCCACCAAATCGAAACACACTTCAGTGAAGTGTTCACGATTGATACAGTTGCCCAGTTTCTCTGGTTGTAATTGTTATATCTATTGGGCATGTACACATAATGTCATGAATTGTATTGACTTAGTATTTCCACTCAGAAATACGCGAGAAATCAGCATAGTTAAGACTTTGGAGTGTCAATAGGACCAACATTGGGCCCCGTATCTCTGTGACCGGTACCGGTACTTCCCAGTCTTCAGGCTTATATCTTTCATCTGAATGGCACGAATGATTTCAGTCCACCTTTTATCAAGATGTAGAAGGAAGAGAAGACATGGTTCCATGATCTTCGATTGATTAATGTTTTGAATTAGCATTTGACTAGCAAGTGATCGAAAGTGAATGAATGGAAAAGATTGTACTTCTGCTGGCTTGTAATCATATATGATGGGCTGCGACAACCATTTCATTCCCTCCCGGCCAAAATTGGCCCTTGTGGTCATTATGATATCCCATAATGTTGTGATTATATATGTCTTTCTGACTCAAGAAGGGCTATGTCTAGGAACAACAAAACTTGAAATAAGGTGCCAAAAAAAACGAAGGATTTTGCATTCATGAACAAAGGTGTCAGTTTTACCTATCGAGCAATTTTTCAGGGAGGATATTGTCATCGGCGAGTTCGCCTGTCTCTCCGTCTGTCTGTTCGCCTTTCTTGTGGACACGATATCTCAATAACGAAAACGACAGACCTTCACCTATGTTGACCACGGTTAAATTTTAGTGTTTACAATATTTTTGAAGGATCGTGGTCATAAACTGTTTATGATATAACACGAAGGAATATAGATATATGTAGGCTTTCCAAATGAATACAATGTGTAGATCTGGCGATGGTCCAGAAGTGTACTAAGATGACTGACCTTGACCCAATTGGACAGACACTATTCAGAATGATATTTCGACATTTTATCAACACTACCGCTGAATGGCCCGCTTCGCGGGCATGTAGGTCACTATGTAATTCATATTCACGAATAAAGTTCAAAGATTTAATGTTTTATAATTATGATACCACGCGAACGTGTGATAATACATGAGCAGCTCTTCAATGCCCTACGTGACCCTTGCCCATCACAAAATAAAATTTCTGGCACTCCGATTCTTGACAGTTGTCCGATGAGATACGAATTGTGACTGCACGCCCAGTGATTCCTGAGTTAGGAATGGAGTCATTCGTTTTTACCCCTCGGCCAATTTTGGCCATGGGGTATTGTCGTCGTCTTGTACGTCCGTCTGTCCGTACGTCCGTCCGTCCGAACGTCCGGACGTACGTCCGGACGTGAGCGAGATAGCCGGAAAACGGCTCCACTGAAAAATTCCAAATTTGGTATGCTTATTTACCTAGTCAAGGACCAGAAGCCTATTGAATTGGGACCTGATTGGGTGGAAACCTTGGCGGCCATCTTTAATTTTATGTAAAATGGATAATGATCCATATCTCGGAAACCATTCGACTGTTCAATACGAAAGTTGGTATACATCATCGATACATCAAGCAACTTTCAATGAATTACCAAACCGGCTTTTCTGATTAGCTGGAAATCCTGGAGGCCATCTTTAATTTATGCAAAATCGATAATGATAAATATCTCTGTTACCATTCACTTGTTTATGCAAGTTGGTATACATCATCGATACATCCCGATACTTTGAATCGGGACCTGATTGACCGAAAACCTTGGCGGCCATCTTTAATTTATGCAAAAACTTTAATGATATATATCTCTGATACCATTTAAGTGTTCTATACCAAACTTGGTATACAGCATCGATGTATCAAGAAACTTGCAATGAATAACCACATCAGTTCCTCTGAGTGGAGGGAAGGATGGGCGGCCATCTTTAATTTATGCAAAATCATTAGTGATCTCGTTCTCTGATACCGTTCAAGTGCTCAATGTAAAATTTGGTATACATCATTGATGCATCAAGAGACTTATGACAAATGACAGTTCTGGTTTATCTGATTGGGCAGAAACCTTGGTGGCCATCTTTAATTTATGCAAACTTTTTAATGATGTATATTTCTGATACCATTTCAGTGTTCTATACGAAACTTGGTATACAGCATCAATGTATCAAGAGACTTTCAATGAATAACCACATCAGTTTCTCTGAGTGGCGGGAATGATGGGCGGCCATCTATAATTTATGCGAAATCATTAATGATCTTTATGTCTGATACCGTTCAAATGCTCGATGTAAAATTTGGTATACATCATTGATGCATCAAGAAACTTATGTAATGAGCCGGTTTCTCTGATTGAATGGAAACCTTAGGGGTCATTTCTAATTGCAAATTTTTTGATAATCTGTATATTTATGACTTGACTGCTTGGTGTTCCTGACATCTTGGTTCAAATTGAATACAGTATGAATGTACCCAGAGCCGAGAGGTTTTCAGATGCGTAGCTTCGTATCATCCCTTGGGAAAAAATTTGCTCGAAGGTTATTGTCGTCGTCAGCGTCGTCAGTCTGTCCGTCTTTCAGCCTGTGAAAACGATATCTCCCAGAAGGATTGGATCCCAGTTGACTGAACTTGGCCTATTTTTTGATGGTCATATAATGTTTATTTGATATAACATGAAGAAATATAGATAGGCTTTACAAATTAATACTATGTGTACATCTGGCGAAGGTGCAGAGGTGTTTAGTACTATATTATTTAGTACTATATTTCATGAAAGATTATATCTGCATTGCCCAAATTTATACCACTTATGGCTGGACCTAAAGTCTATTGAAGAATATCACTGACCTTGGCCTATTTTTAAAAGGTCATATTCTATACGCCAATCCTAAGATCTCCAAATTCATGTTACATATGCATTTAAGTTAGAATTGACCTGAACATTGTTGAAGATGACTGACCTTGATCTATATTTCCAAGATAAAATTACTGTATTTGATTATGAGCTATATAGAAGAGAGTATATTTAGAGCTAAGAAATCGGTCATGCTCTACCACAACCTCCGTGCAACATTTTTCCCATTCATTAATTCCTTGGCAAAAGCTGAACTACAGTCAACCCTACTAGATCACATTTTTGTTAAATTTGTTCTGAAAACACACAGATGATATTATAAAATGCATGATTGCTGGGTGTAGACAATAACTGATAGCCGACGGGGACTGAAGCCCAACGGGTTATTTTTGAAGTATGTTATCACACTCCTAAAAATTAGCTGATGCGTCTGTAAAACAGCACTCGTCAAATGTAAGCCTCCTAATAATATAACTTGGATGAGTGGGACAGCACACTTCTTAATATGGTTTTTTTCTTCAAATTTTTGGAGTATGATTTCCAGCACTCTTTCTCGCCAATTCAAAAAAAAGAAAGACCTGGAATGGGTGATATATATCAGAGTGTGGGGTGAAATCATTTATCTTTTCGGTTAGAATAAATCATTGTTTCATAACCAGGGTCATGGTATGACGCTATTATTATATATTTAAAGAAACATACACCTTTGGTAAATATATAGAAGAAAGATGGATATATATTATAGATACGCTTGGCAATAATCAGGTAGACTAAGATATCACAGGCTAAAAATTCACCTTACCATTTTACGGTAATCCACAACGTGTCCAAACAAAGTGGACATAGTGGTATTATTTTACCAGCAATATTCGTCCAACCATTCAGTATATTTTTTATATAGTATATGGTACTTTATGTGAGTCTCAAATACTATTCCCATAGTGGAATAGCTAGCTTCTATATAGGTCAGGGTAATTCAATGGAAGGTCAGCCACAGGAACCAAAATGTGGTCGACGGCTATCTACTGAATGCAGGGTGTGAAACTCATATTCAAATCTACACCCTCAGTATACCTAATTTCGACACTAAATTTATATTGTCTATCATATATGTTTATAACACAGGGATACATATTTGAGTGTGGCCAGCCCCATCTCACCCCCTGTGACCTCATCCAAAATAGTTTGTCACTATCCTGAGCAAAACCTTTAAAATGCCTATAAATGTATATCTATATCAAGCAGTTATCGAATTATGGGACAACACAATTTAGACGATGGCTATATGCTGATTGTAGGATTTGTCATCGTAGAAACATGCGCTGAATACATGACAGGAACCATAGTTGTGATAATATTTTATCCTCTCACGCCACCGTCTCTATATTGTACTCATACAAGTATTTATGACCACAGTTAGATTTTGTAAATATGTGCACTGTTGAAAATCACATGTTGAACGATTTTGTCTACTTGTCTTTTAATGTGTTCTGAATTGCCCTTCTTCTTTATTCTATGTAGATGTTAGTGGATA
This sequence comes from Hanleya hanleyi, assembly GCA_036873755.1. Taxonomy (NCBI): domain Eukaryota; kingdom Metazoa; phylum Mollusca; class Polyplacophora; order Lepidopleurida; family Hanleyidae; genus Hanleya; species Hanleya hanleyi. The sequence goes on from JAVTVY010050392.1 coordinate 242,584, forward strand.
CTTTAGTTTTGGGGAGTTCCTCTCACACCGTCTAATCGGGTAACAAATATTACCTATTTCTTCATATTTCAGATTGTGCAAAACGAAAACATACAGCTGCTTTAAGTAGCACATCTTCAGTCGATGTTTATGGTGAGCAGAATACTTCCCCATATATAGAGCAAGTATTGTCTGTATCTCGCAAACTATCTCAAATATTGCCTTCGTGTGGGGGGAGGGGTATAGCGCGAGGGGAGATACACCCTGGGGGACCATCTCCGCCCCCCCCCCCTTGCAGAAAAGTATATGGAGATGGTTCATGAAAGAAACATGCAGTAATTGATTATGTATGTCACACACCTTTTGTTCTGAGTTTCCATAAATGTGTGATATAAGTCGAGGTTTGGCAAAAGCGAGTCAAATATGATAAAGGTGAGAGAGAAAACGACACTGATACGCGTGAGATATTTTGAAGTATTAATAATCAGCGTAGTGAATAATGAATAAGAGCCATGCGTTTTGCTCGATATTATTTATTAAACCAACACATGGAGTTCAATCAGTCCCTCATTACAGCTTACACCGGGAAATATCATGATTGGTACAATGAGCTCTTCCAATCAAAATATAGCATTTTGAGAGTATACTGTTTCTGAATTACCCCGGCTTGCTGTTTGAGTTTATGTTGCTTGAATTTGCAGAATTGTATCACACTGTATCGCATTGATATGTGGATAATTTGTGGAATTGGACATTTCACAACTACTACTGGCACTGCTGTATATATTTAACTGATAATTTACTGTATTATTCCTGATTTTATTGAATTAAAATATCAAATAAATCACAATTTGTAAAGTCTACATAACTAACGATATAGCTCATAGCCCACATCCAGTGGACAATGCGAAATATCCCACATAACTTTCATCACCTAGTCACACTGCAAGGCATTGATACTTATGAAGGCAACATCACAAAGACAACATGTAGGTCGGAATGAAAGAGTCTCTGGCGTTGCGTATGAGCGTTTAACTTGGGCGATTTTGAGCATGCGCTATGAACAGTGATATCTGGCGGGGGATAATGTCAAAATATTAACTGAAAGTTCTGTAATTATTGATCAATCTCTACTTGTATTATTAGATCTAGAAGCTGATCTTAGTGGTGAAGAGGTGGATATTACAAATGGCCAAAAAATACAATCTCAACCAACTATTAAACTGAAAGGTGAGTTAACTGAGGATGTTGACATTTTTGAAGATATATATTGTGCAAATAAATGTGATTTTGCATGGAAAAAGCTACCAGATATGTATAGCCGTGCATTTTCAAGCAAAAGTATTTCTACTTAGAAAAATTTCTTCCTCACCTGCTTTAATGATTGGCTACACCCAATCTGATTAAAATTTAATCCTTTCTGCTCCCCATTCGGATATATCGCTGTAGGCGACCTATACAATTGGAGAGCATAGCCTGAATATTAACATAGATTGGGTTACACTTGCCTGCAAATAAATTCCTATGCCTTCGGCTTTGTACATAATGCTGACATAACATCTATAGATGGCTCATGATGGAGCCGAGGGTGATGGTACATATTAAATTTAGGATACAAACTACTGTTACAAGCGTCTGGTCCCTCATTCATAATTTAGCCGCCGTCCATTAGAGAATATCCGCGTCCATTATCCTGGGGTAAATCTATCCATAAAAAGGCACATTCATCTGAGGTCGTCAATTTTTAAGCAGATAATTTCTTCTCCACATGTAACATTGTACAGAAATATACATATAGAAAAAAAAACAGACAGGAAGAAACTGAAAATCATAAGCATGGGAAATGGTTTTGAGTAAAATGTGCTGGACCTTGGACCCAGATCAATTCACCCAATCGTATATTCCCATAACATGCTTTATTAACAACTGTCTGCGTCTTGTCATATTCAGCCCACACTTCACAGAATGTTGGAGCCCAAAAGCAAATTAGCCAAATACAGCGTCCAGCGACCCAGAATTCATCTGGTAGGTAAAATAATAAGACATATAGCGGTAGCTGCAATAGTGCCAATATACGAACTGAATATTATAATAGTTACTTGTTCGTGCTTTTGTGCCTGTGTGAGTAATTCCACCAAATCGAAACACACTTCAGTGAAGTGTTCACGATTGATACAGTTGCCCAGTTTCTCTGGTTGTAATTGTTATATCTATTGGGCATGTACACATAATGTCATGAATTGTATTGACTTAGTATTTCCACTCAGAAATACGCGAGAAATCAGCATAGTTAAGACTTTGGAGTGTCAATAGGACCAACATTGGGCCCCGTATCTCTGTGACCGGTACCGGTACTTCCCAGTCTTCAGGCTTATATCTTTCATCTGAATGGCACGAATGATTTCAGTCCACCTTTTATCAAGATGTAGAAGGAAGAGAAGACATGGTTCCATGATCTTCGATTGATTAATGTTTTGAATTAGCATTTGACTAGCAAGTGATCGAAAGTGAATGAATGGAAAAGATTGTACTTCTGCTGGCTTGTAATCATATATGATGGGCTGCGACAACCATTTCATTCCCTCCCGGCCAAAATTGGCCCTTGTGGTCATTATGATATCCCATAATGTTGTGATTATATATGTCTTTCTGACTCAAGAAGGGCTATGTCTAGGAACAACAAAACTTGAAATAAGGTGCCAAAAAAAACGAAGGATTTTGCATTCATGAACAAAGGTGTCAGTTTTACCTATCGAGCAATTTTCCAGGGAGGATATTGTCATCGGCGAGTTCGCCTGTCTCTCCGTCTGTCTGTTCGCCTTTCTTGTGGACACGATATCTCAATAACGAAAACGACAGACCTTCACCTATGTTGACCACGGTTAAATTTTAGTGTTTACAATATTTTTGAAGGATCGTGGTCATAAACTGTTTATGATATAACACGAAGGAATATAGATATATGTAGGCTTTCCAAATGAATACAATGTGTAGATCTGGCGATGGTCCAGAAGTGTACTAAGATGACTGACCTTGACCCAATTGGACAGACACTATTCAGAATGATATTTCGACATTTTATCAACACTACCGCTGAATGGCCCGCTTCGCGGGCATGTAGGTCACTATGTAATTCATATTCACGAATAAAGTTCAAAGATTTAATGTTTTATAATTATGATACCACGCGAACGTGTGATAATACATGAGCAGCTCTTCAATGCCCTACGTGACCCTTGCCCATCACAAAATAAAATTTCTGGCACTCCGATTCTTGACAGTTGTCCGATGAGATACGAATTGTGACTGCACGCCCAGTGATTCCTGAGTTAGGAATGGAGTCATTCGTTTTTACCCCTCGGCCAATTTTGGCCATGGGGTATTGTCGTCGTCTTGTACGTCCGTCTGTCCGTACGTCCGTCCGTCCGAACGTCCGGACGTACGTCCGGACGTGAGCGAGATAGCCGGAAAACGGCTCCACTGAAAAATTCCAAATTTGGTATGCTTATTTACCTAGTCAAGGACCAGAAGCCTATTGAATTGGGACCTGATTGGGTGGAAACCTTGGCGGCCATCTTTAATTTTATGCAAAATGGATAATGATCCATATCTCGGAAACCATTCGACTGTTCAATACGAAAGTTGGTATACATCATCGATACATCAAGCAACTTTCAATGAATTACCAAACCGGCTTTTCTGATTAGCTGGAAATCCTGGAGGCCATCTTTAATTTATGCAAAATCGATAATGATAAATATCTCTGTTACCATTCACTTGTTTATGCAAGTTGGTATACATCATCGATACATCCCGATACTTTGAATCGGGACCTGATTGACCGAAAACCTTGGCGGCCATCCTTAATTTATGCAAAAACTTTAATGATATATATCTCTGATACCATTTAAGTGTTCTATACCAAACTTGGTATACAGCATCGATGTATCAAGAAACTTGCAATGAATAACCACATCAGTTCCTCTGAGTGGAGGGAAGGATGGGCGGCCATCTTTAATTTATGCAAAATCATTAGTGACCGTTCAAGTGCTCAATGTAAAATTTGGTATACATCATTGATGCATCAAGAGACTTATGACAAATGACAGTTCTGGTTTATCTGATTGGGCAGAAACCTTGGTGGCCATCTTTAATTTATGCAAACTTTTTAATGATGTATATTTCTGATACCATTTCAGTGTTCTATACGAAACTTGGTATACAGCATCAATGTATCAAGAGACTTTCAATGAATAACCACATCAGTTTCTCTGAGTGGCGGGAATGATGGGCGGCCATCTATAATTTATGCGAAATCATTAATGATCTTTATGTCTGATACCGTTCAAATGCTCGATGTAAAATTTGGTATACATCATTGATGCATCAAGAAACTTATGTAATGAGCCGGTTTCTCTGATTGAATGGAAACCTTAGGGGTCATTTCTAATTGCAAATTTTTTGATAATCTGTATATTTATGACTTGACTGCTTGGTGTTCCTGACATCTTGGTTCAAATTGAATACAGTATGAATGTACCCAGAGCCGAGAGGTTTTCAGATGCGTAGCTTCGTATCATCCCTTGGGAAAAAATTTGCTCGAAGGTTATTGTCGTCGTCAGCGTCGTCAGTCTGTCCGTCTTTCAGCCTGTGAAAACGATATCTCCCAGAAGGATTGGATCCCAGTTGACTGAACTTGGCCTATTTTTTGATGGTCATATAATGTTTATTTGATATAACATGAAGAAATATAGATAGGCTTTACAAATTAATACTATGTGTACATCTGGCGAAGGTGCAGAGGTGTTTAGTACTATATTATTTAGTACTATATTTCATGAAAGATTATATCTGCATTGCCCAAATTTATACCACTTATGGCTGGACCTAAAGTCTATTGAAGAATATCACTGACCTTGGCCTATTTTTAAAAGGTCATATTCTATACGCCAATCCTAAGATCTCCAAATTCATGTTACATATGCATTTAAGTTAGAATTGACCTGAACATTGTTGAAGATGACTGACCTTGATCTATATTTCCAAGATAAAATTACTGTATTTGATTATGAGCTATATAGAAGAGAGTATATTTAGAGCTAAGAAATCGGTCATGCTCTACCACAACCTCCGTGCAACATTTTTCCCATTCATTAATTCCTTGGCAAAAGCTGAACTACAGTCAACCCTACTAGATCACATTTTTGTTAAATTTGTTCTGAAAACACACAGATGATATTATAAAATGCATGATTGCTGGGTGTAGACAATAACTGATAGCCGACGGGGACTGAAGCCCAACGGGTTATTTTTGAAGTATGTTATCACACTCCTAAAAATTAGCTGATGCGTCTGTAAAACAGCACTCGTCAAATGTAAGCCTCCTAATAATATAACTTGGATGAGTGGGACAGCACACTTCTTAATATGGTTTTTTTCTTCAAATTTTTGGAGTATGATTTCCAGCACTCTTTCTCGCCAATTCAAAAAAAAGAAAGACCTGGAATGGGTGATATATATCAGAGTGTGGGGTGAAATCATTTATCTTTTCGGTTAGAATAAATCATTGTTTCATAACCAGGGTCATGGTATGACGCTATTATTATATATTTAAAGAAACATACACCTTTGGTAAATATATAGAAGAAAGATGGATATATATTATAGATACGCTTGGCAATAATCAGGTAGACTAAGATATCACAGGCTAAAAATTCACCTTACCATTTTACGGTAATCCACAACGTGTCCAAACAAAGTGGACATAGTGGTATTATTTTACCAGCAATATTCGTCCAACCATTCAGTATATTTTTTATATAGTATATGGTACTTTATGTGAGTCTCAAATACTATTCCCATAGTGGAATAGCTAGCTTCTATATAGGTCAGGGTAATTCAATGGAAGGTCAGCCACAGGAACCAAAATGTGGTCGACGGCTATCTACTGAATGCAGGGTGTGAAACTCATATTCAAATCTACACCCTCAGTATACCTAATTTCGACACTAAATTTATATTGTCTATCATATATGTTTATAACACAGGGATACATATTTGAGTGTGGCCAACCCCATCTCACCCCCTGTGACCTCATCCAAAATAGTTTGTCACTATCCTGAGCAAAACCTTTAAAATGCCTATAAATGTATATCTATATCAAGCAGTTATCGAATTATGGGACAACACAATTTAGACGATGGCTATATGCTGATTGTAGGATTTGTCATCGTAGAAACATGCGCTGAATACATGACAGGAACCATAGTTGTGATAATATTTTATCCTCTCACGCCACCGTCTCTATATTGTACTCATACAAGTATTTATGACCACAGTTAGATTTTGTAAATATGTGCACTGTTGAAAATCACATGTTGAACGATTTTGTCTACTTGTCTTTTAATGTGTTCTGAATTGCCCTTCTTCTTTATGCTATGTAGATGTTAGTGGATACTTTAGTTTTGGGGAGTTCCTCTCACACCGTCTAATCGGGTAACAAATATTACCTATTTCTTCATATTTCAGATTGTGCAAAACGAAAACATACAGCTGCTTTAAGTAGCACATCTTCAGTCGATGTTTATGGTGAGCAGAATACTTCCCCATATATAGAGCAAGTATTGTCTGTATCTCGCAAACTATCTCAAATATTGCCTTCGTGTGGGGGGAGGGGTATAGCGCGAGGGGAGATACACCCTGGGGGACCATCTCCGCCCCCCCCTTGCAGAAAGTATATGGAGATGGTTCATGAAAGAAACATGCAGTAATTGATTATGTATGTCACACACCTTTTGTTCTGAGTTTCCATAAATGTTTGATATAAGTCGAGGTTTGGCAAAAGCGAGTCAAATATGATAAAGGTGAGAGAGAAAACGACACTGATACGCGTGAGATATTTTGAAGTATTAATAATCAGCATAGTGAATAATGAATAAGAGTCATGCGTTTTGCTCGATATTATTTATTAAACCAACACATGGAGTTCATTCAGTCCCTCATTACAGCTTACACCGGGAAATATCATGATGGGTACAATGAGCTCTTCCAATCAAAATGTAGCGTTTTGAGAGTATACTGTTTCCGAATTACCCCGGCTAGCTGTTTGAGTTTATGTTGCTTGAATTTGCAGAATTGTATCACACTGTATTGCATTGATATGTGGATAATTTGTGGAATTGGACATTTCACAAATACTACTGGCACTGCTGTATATATTTAACTGATAATTCACTGTATTATTTCTGATTTTATTGAATTAAAATATCAAATAAATAACGATTTTTAAAGACTAACGATATAGCTCATAGCCCACATCGAGTGAACAATGCGAAATATCCCACATAACATTCATCACCTAGAGTCACACTGCAAGGCATTGACACTTTAGGCAACGTCACAAAGACAACATGTAGGTCGGAATGAAAGAGTCTCTGGCGTTGCGTATGAGCGTTTAACTTGGGCGATTTTGAGCATGCGCTATGAACAGTGATATCTGGCGGTGGATAATGTCTATAATATTAACTGAAAGTTCTGTAATTATTGATCAATCTCTACTTGTATTATTAGATCTAGAAGCTGTTCTTAGTGGTGAATAGGTGGACATTACAAATGGCCAAAAAGTACAATCTCAACCAACTATTAAACTGAGGATGTTGACATTTTTGAAGATATATATTGTGCAAATAAATGTGATTTTTCATGGAAAAAGCTACCAGGTATGTATAGCCGTTCATTTGCAAGCAAAAGTATTTCTACTTAGTAAAATGTCTTCCTCACCTGCTTTGATGATTGGCTACACCCAATCTGATTAAAATTTAATCCTTTCTGTTCCCCATTCCGATATATCGCTGTAGGCGACCTATGCAATTGGAGAGCATCGCCTGAATAGTAATTTATTAATATTGGGTTACACTTGCCTGCAAATAAATTCCCATGTCGTCGGCTTTTTACACAATGCTGATATGACAAAATCTATAGAGGGCTCATAGTGGAGCCGAGGGTGATTTAGGATACAAACTATGTATGCCGGAGTAAATCTACCCATAAAAAGGTATATTCAGCTGAGGTCGTCAATTTTTAAATAGATAATGTCTTCTTCACATGTAACATTGCACAGAAATATACATATAAGAAAAAACATGTTCGCCAACAGACAGGACGAAACTGCAAAGTATAAGCATGGGAAAAATGATTTCGAGTAGAATGTGCTGGACCTTGGACCCTGTTCAATTCACCCAATCGTATATTCCCATAACATGCTTTATTAACAACTGTCTGCGTTGTAAGAGCAAGGTCGTTGAAACAATCCGCCATATTGACAGAAGTACTCTTCCCCAAGCAAAACAAGTACTGAGAAACCTCAATTCACAAGAAGTTCTAGCAAATCTCCAGAGTAAATTCGTCATAGTCCCAGCAGACAAAGCTCCGAATAATATAATATTCATATGTAAATATTACTATTACCAGGTGCTGGTTAAAGAATTGAGTGTAGACATATCTTCATCAAATACGTCTACTTACTCCCAAACTGCATTTACTCTGGAAGATTTATTTAACAATCACAAAAAGTTTCTCAGGGAAAGAGGTATTTGTCTTCCAACCAATCATAACGACATACCAAAAATATACTGGACTCCCAAAATGCATAAATCACCATACAAAGCTAGATTCATAGCTGGTTCTAGAAGCTGCACCACCAAACTTCTTTCAACCCTATTAACGAGGGGCCTTCAGGAGGTAAAAGCATTTTGGGAAAGGTATTGCGCCACTATTTCTAAGAACTCTGGCGTTGAATGTATGTGGATATTGAAAAACTCAAAATGTCTTACGGATGAACTTGATGCTAAAGGTCACATACCGTACAGACATGTATCCACATGGGATTTCTCGACTCTCTATACTACAATCCCTCATCAGGACCTTATTGACCGTCTAAGTTCATTAATAGTATCTGTGTTCAAGAAAACTGATCGTAGATATATTAATGTCGGAAGCCATAAAGCATTCTTTAGCTCGACTACATACAAGAGATATCATTCATGGGATGTTTCTTTGTTTATAGAGTTGCTTGAATTTCTCATTAAAAATATCTATGTGAAATTTGGCAACACAATATATCAGCAGCATATAGGTATTCCAATGGGTACTAATTGTGCACCCCTGTTGGCTGACCTGTATCTGTTCTCTTATGAATATGACTATATGCAGGCGCTTTCAAAAACCGATCCATTCAAAGCCCGTTCCTTCTCATTCACCAAACGCTATATAGACGATCTTCTCGCTGTGGATAATCGCTATATAAATGACGCAGTGAAGGATATATATCCACCTTCACTGGATTTGAAGGAAACTACAGATAGCCCTACAGGCACATCTTATTTAGATCTCTATCTCTATAAAAATGAAGCGGGCATTCTCTCTCGTCGACTTTATGACAAAAGAGATGATTACAATTTCGACATCGTAAACTATCCCTTTCTGGATAGTAATATTCCAGTGGGACCTGCATATGGCGTATACATATCTCGCTTAGTAGCATTTGCTAGATCCTGTGTTAAATGTGATGATTTTAATCAACGTCACAAAACATTGTTGCAGAAACTTATAAAACAGGGCTATTCCACCAAGCGCCTCCACTCAAAGTTTCTCAAATTTGGCGATACATATCGCATGCTGATAGCAAAATACGAACGTAGCGTGCAAGATCTATGGCGCTACGTTTCGTAACTTGTGTCTAATTCCGCTTAACCCGGGGCTAGGGGCCGTATGAACCCATGTACTTCAAGATCCTCATGGTACTCATATGAACAGTCACAATCAAAGCGTGACTGAGATACATCATTCTTTAGATGACGACTTTACAACGAATATTATGGATTAAGAATACTGATCAGCGATACGGATTTGATATTTTTGGAACATCATGATGTCTTGCCGGCATCATTGAAAACTGTTGACCGCTTCTCTCTTGCAGGAAACAAGCCTATGTTTATGTATGCAATGATTGTCTTTTTGAATTTGGTGCTAATACTGTTATATGGAATATGGAATAGGTCTTTGGATTATGGACGCGGATATTCTCTAATGGACGACGGCTGGATTATGAATGACGGACTAGACGCTTGTAATTTTAACCTGTGTATGCCTGGATTCTGCTGGTGGACAAGTTGTCCCCGAGGCCGGGCCCCTGCACACCCTACACTCATAATGAATACAATACAAAGAAATAATATGAAGACAGACCCGAGGAACCTTAGTGCAGGTTTCTCGGCCGAGTCTCTAATAGTTCGAAATGCACTAAGACCTTTTTCAATCCAAATGACAGATATATTTCTGACAGCAAAGCAAGGCCACGACATCAAACCTTGTAATATTGCGCTTGATGATTGTTTAGCACCGAATTCTACATGTAATAATTTCAAAATTTCTAAGTGTGGACATCGTGGATGTCTCACGTGTCCACTCTTTAATACGTCAGCTTCATTTAGTTCCGCGTTAACTGGTAACTCATATTCTGTCAACTCGTATGTTGATCTTAGTTGTTCTACTACAAACTGTATTTATTTAGTTTCCTGTAAGAAGTGTGGTCAACAGTATGTTGGCAAGACCACCCAAAGACTCCATCTTAGGGTGAACGGTCACAGAAAATCCGTTAGGAAAAAGCAATTGCTTATAGGTAGACATTTTTCTGGACCCGACCATGGCTGGGATAACTTTAGTATTCAGATCATAGACGTCGTCTATCCATCTACTAAGGATTCCCCCTTTGGATTTGAGAGAAAAATCCGAGAGCGGGAATTATTCTGGATGCTAGAACTTGGGTCAGTGTTTCCGTTTGGTTTAAATGATAATGTCAGTGGGTTCGGCAATGCTACAAACCGCCGTTCAAATATATCCAACATTACCCAACTATTTAAACCCCATCAACGGAGACAACGCAGCCATGGTTGGCGAAAGTTTAATAGTTCGATGATTCACGATCATATCACTTTAAATTACTTAGTGGGTTTAACTAACGCACCCAATAGTATACATAGCTTACGTACAGTTCTGTATGCGTTACCTCTGAGAGCTTTAAATCAAATAGCCAGAGATATACAACAATCTGCGTCTTCAGGAAATATAATACCATCAAAAATCAGTAAATTATGTCAAGATATAGCGTATTTTCGGTTGTATCGTCCAGTGAACATAATCGAAACATCTCAAGATCGACTTTTCTTGAAACTCAACTACTTAGATAAAGGACTGGACATCATTAATTTACCTCGAATCCTGAATGATCCAGAGGTACGCAACGCTGTACCAAATTATTTCAAGTTCACAGAACCTCCTTGCATTTCATATAAGTATACTAAATCTATAGCCACCAAAATATTCAATTACTCCAATGCTGTCAAGGACTTTGACTGGAACTTATACACGTCAGGAGGCTATAGTTGTGATTGTGAATTATCGAACTTTATCTATACACCATGCAAACATATTGTGACTGGTGACCTTGATGTGGTGAGTGATAAGGATCTGAAATTACTCCTGATGAAAGGACCTAAATATAGAGAGCCAAGAAGAATAAATCTGAAGGCCGACCAGAAGATAGTCCTGTCTGCATTAGAACAGTACGTTATTGATTGGTCTAAGCGAGAAAAAGTTGAACCTACAGTAATCGCTGATTGGCTGGACCTCACCAAGAGCAAGGTCGTTGAAACAATCCGCCATATTGACAGAAGTACTCTTCCCCAAGCAAAACAAGTACTGAGAAACCTCAATTCACAAGAAGTTCTAGCAAATCTCCAGAGTAAATTCGTCATAGTCCCAGCAGACAAAGCTCCGAATAATATAATATTCATATGTAAATATTACTATTACCAGGTGCTGGTTAAAGAATTGAGTGTAGACATATCTTCATCAAATACGTCTACTTACTCCCAAACTGCATTTACTCTGGAAGATTTATTTAACAATCACAAAAAGTTTCTCAGGGATAGAGGTATTTGTCTTCCAACCAATCATAACGACATACCAAAAATATACTGGACTCCCAAAATGCATAAATCACCATGCAAAGCTAGATTCATAGCTGGTTCTAGAAGCTGCACCACCAAACTTCTTTCAACCCTATTAACGAGGGCCCTTCAGGAGGTAAAAGCATTTTGGGAAAGGTATTGCGTCACTATTTCTAAGAACTCTGGCG